>SJYT01039283.1:254962-497370 GCA_006410635.1 Cephalophus harveyi | reverse complement strand
GGGGGGGGGGGGGGGGGGGAGGGGGAAAGCCCAGTTCTTGCTCCTTTTACAGGTTGGCTGTGTGACCTTGAGGTTGGATCGCCCTCTCTGGGGCTCACCTCCCATCTTCAAGAACAACGTTCTAGGATGCTAAGACACACACCCGGATGGCCAGGGCAGAGTCTCCTCCTGAGACCACAGGGCTTCAGGATGCCCAGGCCCTGGGTGAGCCCAGGTGTGTGGAAACATGTTGATCCACTCTGGTGCCCTAGGTGGGGCACCTGCCTAAGCCCTCTTTCTCAAGGGCCCTTTGACGCTGGACTGAAAAATCAAGCTGCAGATCTGAGAGCCTGACGAGTGTGGGGCTTTGGAGCCCTGTGTCACGAGGTGGGGGACTCCTGCAGCTTGGGGAGGACTGTGGGCAGGGTGAGGGGCACCAGGGAAGAGCAAGGCCGGAGATGCAGAGGGCACCTGGCAGAGGGTCCCGCGGCGCTTCGGCTCTAGGAAGCTCCGGAAGCGCCTTTGCGGAGGAGAGAAGCCCCCAGCCCCGGGTCAACGTCCACAGCTCCGCTCCTGTCCCTAGCCTGCAGATACCCGGACCTGGAGAAAGGGGGGACCCCGCAATACTGGGGAGAAGCCAGGCAGAGAAGTCAGAGACAGCTGGGAAGGAAGAAATCGGGGGTTCTAACGCCTGGGACGACCCAGGCCCCAGTTCCGGGGCTGTTCGGAGCCCCGGAAAGTTTGCGCGCGGCAGGCGGACGGCGCGCCCCCTCCCCGCGCCTGCAGGCGCCGGGTCCGCAGGCGCCCACCCCGGCCAGCCCCGCCCGCGCCGGCTGCCCGCTCAAGGTCACCGCTGACAAGGCGCCTGCCTCCGCGGGGCGAGCGGACCCGGGACGCGCTCCGGCTCGGGCTCTGGCCGGGCAGCGGTTCCCGGGTCCCGCCTCCCTCCCTCTCCCTCTCCCCTCCCGCTCCCTCCTCCCCCACGCGCTCCCCCTCGGCCCTCCCCAAACTCCGCACGGAGAGCGCCCTGCGGGACCCGGAGCTCGCGGTCCAGCCCGCGCCCTCCCCCGGGCGCGCGCTGGGGGGCCCAGGGAGCGGGTGTCCGGCCTCTCCCCGGGCTTGGTCTTCAGGTACTTCCATCAGCACCAGCTCCTTGCCGCCCCCGCCCATCAGCCTGACCCTTGGAAGAACTCTTTCTCCTGGGTCAGGGTACCTCACATTCCCAATACACAGGAACCCAAGGCTGGGGTCATGCAGTGTGGGATTACTGAGGTGTGGACGGGGTATACGGGGAGACCTAGCTTTGGGGGAGAGGGCTGGCTGGACCAATCCTGGGGTGTTGAGCCAGAGGGCACTCAGACTGGGAGAAGAGATGGGGGTAGGGCAGGGGCACCTGTTGGCCCCCAGCCTCCAGCCTTGGTGAGGTCTAGGGCCTAGAGGAGGCGGGCACAGAGGAGGAGAAAGGTGGATGCTCCAGGCACACACCGAAGCACTTCCCCAAGGCAGGCTTCCCCTCCTTGGCACCGGCCCCAGGTCGCTGAAAAGCCTAGCTCCACCAGGAAGCTGGGCCACCTGACTCCCAGCGCCTGGGTCTGCTCCATGCCATCAATTAATCATGCCCGCTTGCTTATTTATTTATCGGCTTTATAAAAAGCCAAATGCACTGCTCTGCTCGCAGGAAGAGAGAAGAGGGGCCCCCTTGGGGCGGGGGCAGGGAGGGCCTGGACCCTGGTAACCACCCACCCGCCCCCAGGCTTTGGTCTGTTGAAACAGGAGCTAGGGCCTGGGGAGACCCTGGGCTCTGGGTATCAAGAAAGCCTGCTTCCTAGGAATAGCTGGGATCTTGCTACCCTTTGCAGGGGCCAAATGCACAATGGCCTGTGCTTTGAAGCCCTAGGATGAGGCGGAGGATAGTAGTAGGGGATTAGGTGTAGAGGGAAGAGAAGGGGTGGGGAGGCCATCAGCGAAAGGAAATCCAGCAGGTGTGAGAGGAGGTGTCTCCAGGCTCTTGGCCCAGAGCGCTCCGTTCTCACTGCTCCACCTTGGCTTGGCAGGCGTCACTGCATCTCCCGCTGCAGGGCTGCCCTCTCCCATGGGCGCCCGGAGGACATCTCCGCACAGACACCCCACCTTCCCCATCCCAGTGAACGGCACCGCGGGCCTCCAGGTGACCAGCTCCAGACTCTCCCATCTCCAAGTCCTCACTGAGCGGGCCTCCACAGTTCCCCCTGGAACCTGATGAAGGGCCCCAACACCTCTCTTCTGGATTCTCACAGTGCCTCCTGTCTGCCTGGATCCAGCTGTCACACTAGGTTTCATGACGCCAGACATGGTTCACGGCTGCTCCTGCTCTGAAACCTTCCATAGCTCCCTAGTGCCCTTAGAAGTTCCACAGCTTCAGACTGCCACTCCAGGTTTCCTGCTTTGGCCCCAAGTGCCCTTTCTACTTCGTTCCCACCTTGGTTCCCAGCACCCCTCATGATGTATACTTAGCGCTATTCCACATCTCTCTCTGTGTTCTGCTCCTTGGATGGACATGCCCTTCTCCCTCTCTCAGTCAATTCCTGTCCAGTCACAGCGTCAAGGCTCAGCTTCAGTTACTATTTCTTTTGTGAAACCTTCAGAAACCAGCAGTTAAGTTGAAAGGCAAAAGGGATAGGTGTGAAAAGCTGCAAAAGGCGAGGCAACTCAGGGCAAAAGTAAGGGCCATCACAGAAGTCCTAACGACAAAAGTCATCAGTTGGGTGACCTTGAACATGCCCTCGACCTTTCTGAGCCTGTTAGTTTATTTGTGGGTGTGCTAAGTTGCTCGGTCATGTCTGACTCTTTGTGACCCTAANGCAAAAGTAAGGGCCATCACAGAAGTCCTAACGACAAAAGTCATCAGTTGGGTGACCTTGAACATGCCCTCGACCTTTCTGAGCCTGTTAGTTTATTTGTGGGTGTGCTAAGTTGCTCGGTCATGTCTGACTCTTTGTGACCCTAAGTACTGTAGCCCACCAGGCTCCTCTGTCCATGGGATTCTCCAGGCAAGAATACTGGAGTGGGTTGCCATTTCCTCCTCCAGGGGATCTTCCCGACCCAGGGATTGAACCCATGTCTCCTGCATTGGCAGGCGGGTTCTTTACCACTGGCACCTGGGAAGTCCTTCCTACCTTTAAGTTATTTAAAGGTTGATAAATTCCATAGCCTTCTCCAAAGCAAACACACACACACCTCCGAAACAGTAGCTATTGTGATTCTTCACACCTATTGTGTGCTAAGGCCCTGGGATTTACAAAGATGACTTGGTAGGGATTTGAAGGTCAGGGGAGAGAATGCCTGTATGCGGTGCTGTGCTTACTCGCTCAGTCAGGTCCGACTCTTTGCGACCCCATGGACTGTAGCCTGCCAGGCTCCTCTGCCCAGGGGGATTCTCCAGGCAAGAACACTGGCAAGGGTAGCATATCCCTTCTCCGGGGGGCCTTCCGGATCCAAGAATCGACCCGGGGTCTCCTGCATCGCAGACGGATTCTTTACCAGCTCAGCTACCAGGGAAGCCTGAGAATGCCTGTAAGGACCAGCAGTCCTGAGTGAGGTGGGCTGCTTAGGACTCACAGCTCTCTCCTCTGGCATCTCCCAATAAGAAAAAGCAGCAGTGTTTGTGCGGGGACAAATAGGAGCTGGTACTCGGGGAGGTAATCGGGAGTGGTGGGGACTGGCAATCTGCCCAGCCAAATGGATGCAGCCACCACTCAGCTCCACCTGGCCGTGGCCAAGCCGGGAGGTGAGTCTAAACGGCCAGTTTTCTTTTTTTTTTTTTCAAGAGAAGCTGGACATCTGGATTTTTGGGCTCATACTCTTTATCTGTAAATGTCATCAACAGTTTTTTAAAAAATTTAAAACCCTGTGAGGAGCAAACACAATATAGCTGTGGTAGGTTTTTTGGCCAGCAGGCTGGCAGCTTATGACCTCTGGATTAGCAGGAGAAAGATCAATGTTATCTATTTACACACAGGCACACACAGGCCCCTTCTCTCTCCCACAGAATACACTCATGTCCACCTGAGAGGCACACAGGGTCATGGGAGTGGAGAGGACAGGGGGTCGGGGGGCACACGGGATCCTAGACAACCCCCCTCTGCTCGCTGAGCCTCAGTTTCCTCATCTGAGAATGGGTGGGGGGGGCACTGCTCGGCTGTGGCAAAGTTTACATGAGGTGACAAGCATGTGACAGGCGAGGACATGGGGTTCCAGTGACTGCTAACACAGAGGAGCATCTGGTAGCAAGCGAGCTTGGGCCATCTGGATGCCCAGAAGTCCCACGCCACCAAAACTAGGGCCCTTCCTGCAACTTGAAGCCTTCTTGAGTGATGGAACCGACAGCAAAATAAGGTGGGGAACGACCACTTCCCTCTCTCTTCTGGACCAGGAAGAAGAGACAAAGGGAGCGGAGGTGACCGACGCTTGGCGAGCGGGTGGGCATGTCACCTCTGAGTTTGCAACAAGAAGAGAAAGAAGCATGGGTCCCCCGGGGGTCTGTTGTGAGGCAGGGGCCAGAAGTGGCGGAGAGCAAAAGCGGCTAAGACTGCATGATCCTGGGGCCACGTGAACGTCCCTCAAAAGTGATTTTGCTGGGAGGAGATTAAAGCCGACTTTTATTTCCCAGTCCCCCACAATGACCGTGTCTTACTATTTTTAGCCACAGTTGAAGTCATTCAACGCACACACACACCAAATGATAGTCCAGGGGAGGTCGGAATAAATCAATGAGCAAGGTCCTAGACAGACAGAAGCCACCTTTCAAAAACTGCATCCTCTCGGACAAATTTTTATCTCATCTACCTGGAGAATTTGCTTCTGGAATCTCTAAGGAGATTGCTGGACTGACTCAGGTCAGGGTCGGAATCTCCAAGGAGGGAAGGCTGAAGACCTCCTGCCCATCCTGCCCTCCCCCATCCTGTCCTCTCGAAGCTCCAGCAGCAACTCTGGGCTAAGCAAACTGTTTATTGAGCAGGGGAGAGGAAATGGCAAGCCGGCTCCCTCCCATTAAGGGTCTCTAAATGCAGCTGGGAAAACCCAACTCCCCAAATACAGGGCAGGCTGATCGATAACACTTGAAGCACAAAGTGCCACCAAGGGGAGTTTCTCTGGGGAAGATTGGGAGGGCAGAGGAAACACTCTGTGTATCCCCTGTATGTTTCAGGCTCTGCCAGAATCTTTGACACTGACGATCTCCCATGTATTGTTTGTGCCGTTTTAAAACCTACATGAGAAGGAAAAACACCTCGTGCTGAGGCAGCAGGGGAAGAGATGATTAATTCTCAAGACAGCCAGTGAGGAAGACTTCAGAGGTGGAATTTTACTGGGTTTTGAAGCAAGAGGACCAATGACAGAAACCGTCGCTGAACTCTATTAAAGTGTCAATTACTGTTCTTAGAATTTTGAATAGCCTGATTTCGTCCTCCCAGCGAGTCTAGCAGGCAGGTATTTGTTAGCAGGTGCTGCCGGCATCCCACCCTGCCCTCCACCTGACAGGTATGCCCAGCCCCTGGCTCTCTGGGGGCCGGCTTCTCACACCTGCGCCCTTCTCTGGAGGATATGCTCCTTGGCCAATGGGAACCACGAGGTAGCAACAGCCTATATGGTGCAGGTCAACCCCCCAGGACCCCCAAGGGCTGAGGCTGAGGGTGCACTTGTCCTGAACCCTGAACCCATGTTTGCCAGGCACCTTTCCCTTCCCTGTCCTGCCCTCATCCTTCCCCGGCAGGTTATTCCGGGAGCACTCCCTCAGTAAGCTCCATGCACGAGCATGCCCATCCCAGGCTCTGCTTCTGGGGAACCAGACCTCAGACCCTTTTCTTATTCCCATTTTGCAGTTGAGGAAGTGAAGGCACTGATCTCAAAGACGGAAGAGCCAGATCATGGGCCTCTTCTCCATCCACAGGAGGACTTTTCTAAGGGGACAAGGGAGCATGTCAAGGGCTCATGTCAGAGAGAGAGACGAGGAGACGGGGCATGAGGATGTGGGGGTTGGGGTCTGAGGGGGATGGAGCGTGGGTGTGTCAAGTGAGAATGGGCAGAGAGGCAGGAAGGATGATGACTCTGCAGTCACTGGCTCCACCTGAGCCCTTATCCCTCTGTTCATCTGACGTGTGTGCCGGGTCCTTGCAGAATGTGCAGGATTCAGAGATGAATGTGTACAAATCCTTTTCCTCAAGAGGGGCTGGTGGGATGGAAGGGGATCAAGGAAACAAGAGAGACCCAAACCCAAATGCTCAGCAAAGCAAAATCAGACAATGGGAGCTGGTTCCGCAGTAAGAGAAGGGAGCCACAGAGTGACACAGAACAAGGGAAGGTAGAAATAAGGGAAACGTGCTCAGCTCCATCTCTCTGTGAAAGAGGGACTCTTGGGCTGACCGTGGACCAGCCTGGCCAGGAGGGACAGGTCTATTCCCCCGTGTTATTGTGGTTCAGTCACTCAGTCGTAACCGACTCTTTGCGACCCCGTGGACTGCAGCACGCCAGGCTCCCCTGTCCTTCACCATCTCCCGGAGCTTGCTCAGACTCATGTCCCTTGAGTCGGTGATGCCATCCAACCATCCCGCCCTCTGTCATACCTTCTCCTCCCGTCTTCAATCTTTCCCTGCATCAGGGTCTTGACTACAGGCTTAATAAATGCCAGCGTGGCTGCTGGGAAAGTTAATGCAGTTGGAGGCAGGAGACCCCGGTCAGGGCAGGAACGGCGGCACAAGCTGGGGAGGGAGAGGAGGGTTCTCAGGCCACAGCTATGGATGGTGACCGAGCAGAGAGACCAGATGCGTCAGCAGGGTTTGGGAGGGCAGGATAGGGCCCCCAGGAATCTGACCACAGTTCCGCCAGGGATGACCCTCCTACAGAGGAAGGCCCTCACAGAGTCAGAAGGTGCAGCAAGGCATCTCTGGGGCTTCCTCCAGCCTGGACCTAGGACAGGGATCCACACCAGACCTGGAAGGCTAGCAGGGCCCCAGGAAACGAGAGCAAGAGGGTGTGGGTGAGGAGAGCTGCCAAGCCCGGGGGAGGGAAGAGGAAGGCCTTCACTCCTATAAATATGTGGTCTTTAAATGTCAGCTTGGGAGAAAACACAGCAACCTTTTGAGGGTGAGAGTCTGAGTGGCATCTATCAAAGGTGCTGGTAGTGCCCCACTGCGTCCCCCCAGCAAATGCACAGTCCTTGCTGGGAATGTCTGCCCGACTGTGGGAGCGCCAGCCCACACGCAGGGCAAGGCAGACAGGCTGGAGGGCCATCCCCCACCCACCCCGCCCAGGAGCAGCCTTCACGAGCTGCTGACGGGAGCTGGGCTGTGAGCTCTGCGGCCCCCACACACGGCGGGCAGGATAACTCTGAGCCCGCTGGTCTCCACCAGCTCCCAGGCCACCTCAGTGGGAGTCAGCTCTGCTGGTCCCTGGGGTGAATGGTTTGATGAAGACGCTTTGCTGGCCTCCTCTCAGCCCTTCCCTGTCTCCCTTCCCTAGCCCCACCTGGCTTCCTGGAGTCACCTCCCAAGTGAGCTACTCAAGCTTGAGTCCTGGTCTCAGGATCCACTGGGGAGAACCCAAAGTGGGAAAGCATCACAGTGTAACTTGATGGGGTGTAACATCACAGGGGCTTTGCAGTCAGAGGACCCAGCTCTGGCCTTACCTCGACCAGGTGTTTAACTTCTCCAAGCATCCATCTCCTCATGCTTAACATGAGGATGGGGTGGTGATTGTGACTGCCTCATATATTTCATGTGAGCATTCATCCATTTCACAAATATTCACTGAACGCTTACTAAGTACCAGGCACTGTTCGAGCTCTAGGGACATAGTTCTGAGCTTGTGATGTTTACCTTATTGAGGAAATCAGATACTAAACAAATAAATAATATCAGCCAGTGATAAATAACCGAGGAAAAAACTAAAGCTGGATAGAGAATGATGGGGGTTATTTTAAATGTAAGTAAATTAAATGAGAGAATTCACACTATATTGAGCATATTGCAAGACATACAATACTCATTCAATAGATGTTTGCTAATAAAATCTCCAGGCTTCCTTGGTGGCTCAGTGGTAAAGAATCCACCTGCCAATCCAGGAGACCCAGGTTCGATCCCTGCGTTGGGCAGATCTCCTGGAGAAGGGAATGCCAACACACTCCAGTAGTCTTGGCTGGGAAATCCCATGGACAGAGGAACTTGGTGGGCTACAGTCCATAGGGTTGCAAAAGAACTGGACACAACTTAGCAACTAAAACAACGACAATAAAATCTCCACCACCATTGCCACCATCAGCTTCTCTTCCCACCCACCTATGCCATTTGCTCATTGACTCAGGTGAGAAATGTATGCACTGGTCCTTCCTCAAGGTCTGACTCTCTGTGGGGTGCTGAGGATACCGTGGTGAGCAAAACAAATATTATGGTGACTTTCATGGACTCATGGTCTAGTGGAAGAGAATAATACAAATAAAAGTAAATATCGTTAGGTGTTTACATGCTAAAATCAGTACCTGTAAGGGAGGATACAACACACACAGCAGAGTGAGAGAAGGAGCGTGAACAGCATGTGCAGGGGTCCCGGGCTGGGGTAGGAAAAGGACAAGAGGAGGAATCCGAAAGAAGGGAAGTCTGAGCAGACAGAGCAAGAGGAATGGTGGACAGGAAGAGGGAGTAGAGGACAGACCATCCCAGGCCATCCTACCATGTATCAGGTGCCAATCAACATGCCAGCCTCTGTTTTAAGCTCTTTGTGCATATTATCTCATTACACCTCAAACAACTCTTTGAGCTGAGTATCTTTATTATAAATCTTATACTCCCAAAACCCTGAGTCTCAGAGAGGCAAAATAGCTTGTCAAGGCCAGAACCTGAATCCACATCTCTCTGACTCCAGAGCTGAACTAGAATAATGATCTCCATCTTCATGTTCAAAGCATCAGGGAACAGTGATTCAAGATATTGCCGTGGGGATAAACTGGGTTTCGAAAGCTACACAGGATGTCTCCTATTTATTGCAAATTGCATGCAAATCTACAATTATTTCAAAATAAAAAGTTTAAGGAATTTTTTGAAAAACAATAGGAAGCCTTTGAGAGTTCTTAAGCAAGAAGTTGCCCTGATCCAAAACGGCATTTTCATAGGATCCCATTGGTTTCCCCCTCTGAGGATCACAGCGGGGAGCAGTGCAGAGGCACTGAAACGATCAAGTGAGAGATGACACTGGCTTGAATCCTGTGTGCGGGGGAAATACAGGGAATTAAGAGATGTTTGGGAGGTTTATGGTGCCTCCCATAAATGGTTTGGCTAGGACGCAGGGTGAGAGAGAAGACTGGGAGGCTGGTGGAAGATCAGAGAAATAGGCTCAGGCTCCAGTTCTCAGCCCAGAGTCTGACTCCCGGGGACCTGGGGTGCCATCATTTCCTTGGGGCTCAGAGTTGTGAGGGGTGAAATGTGGGGGTGAGGTGCACCAGACAGCTTCCAGGGAAGCCCAGCTGGAGGAAACACCACCCGGTGCTAACCTCTGCATCAGGAAAGGGACGTGTGGACCAGAAAGGCTCCCTGGTGCACAGCCCGTCATACTGAGCACCGTGCTGTTGGTGTTCTCCCTGTCCAGGCAGGCTCCCTCCTGGAAACTCAGCTCTCCCAGGGCAGGTGGGAGCCATCGCCGTCCCCTGGCACTGGGCTCAGGGGCTGGATGGGGAACAGGCTCCAAAATGTTTGCCAAATGCTGCACAGCTCTTACAGTGGCCTGATGGTCATAAACCAGCCCAGGCTTACAGAAGGATCTCTAGGCTCCACAGAAAAGGCTTTCTTCCATTGCACAGTCTCCGGTGCAGGGCAGACTCCAAAGGCAGGGCAAAGTGCCCTCCTTGTCACATTGTCAGAAGAAGAACAGCAGGCCTCCCACCCCACGTTCTGCACAAAGGGAGGGAACACCCCCCAGACACAGGAGGGCTGGGTCCATGGGCTGAAGTCTGAAAGGGGAAAGGAGAGGCCAGTCTCGGGGGGCTCTTGAGTGTCTGGGATCCAAAGAGGAGCACCCAGCCCTGAAAAGACATCCAAGTTCACTGCAGAATCACCGGTCCAAGGCCCAAGACATCTATGAGGAGTCTGGGAGAAATGCCAGAAGGCTGGAGGCAGGGGAATTGTGTCTCAATTTTCAAACAAGGGAAAAGGTGACGTCCAGGAAACTACAGCCCTGTATGCTCGCAGGCAACCTCTGTGACGAGACGGACGAATGTGGGTGTCAGCGGCCTGCCCCATGCCAGGCCCCACCCCAAGCACCCTGGGTGAGCAGTTATACAGGGCAAGACCCTGCTTTTACTGAGCTTGCAGTCTGTCAGAGGCATACGGGGTATTAAGAGCAGAGGGGAAAGGAAGTCCCATTTGTTTAAAGAACTTGAAAAGCATCATGAGGAAGCAGGTTTAAGTTGGATTCATACCGTGAAACCTCAGTCATTAAACCAGTGTAATACTGGCAAATATGGCAGATAGGCAGGCATACCAATGGAACAGAAGAGAGAGTCCAGAAACAGGCTCAAATCCATACAGGAAGCTGGTAAATGATAAAGGAAACATCGCAAATCAGTGGGGCTCAAATGGACTTGATAAATGGTATTGGGATGAATGGGCAATCATTTAGGAAAATATATGATTAGATCCATACCCTATACCATAGACAAAATGGATCAGGAAATCGAAATGCTGACTTAATAACCAAACATGAACCCATAAACTATCAATATCAAGCTTGGGCAAACTCCTTTAACACTTCGAAATGGGTAAGGTCTTTCTATCACCCAAAATTCAAAAGTCAGAAAAGATAAGACTGTCGAATGTAACAAAATAAAAAACCTTTAGCAAGATTAAAAAAATCTTTCACACTTCTAAGTGAGGAAAAAACATAAAATTACAAGAGGTAAATGACAAATAGGGGAGGAAAAAAGTGTATCTTATGTTATAGACCAAGGGTTAATTGCCACAATATATAAACTACTTCTAGAAATCAAGATGGAAAAGACCAGCAATGTAATAGGAAATGGGCAAAGGACATGAATAGGCAGTGCCCCCCCCCCCCCCATAAACCTAAAGGGCTCTTAAATATATGAAAAGCTGCTCAACCACACTCATAAGAGAAATTCCATTTAAAACTGCACTGATAAAGCCTGACGCCAATTGTAGGCGAAGCTTGGGGAAGCAAGTACTCTCATGCACTGGGAGTGGGAGTGAAAATCAGTCCAACTCTCTGGACGGAGGCTTGCAGTATCTGTCAAAATGACAAATAGAGCTACCCTCTGACCCAGCAATCCACTTGCAGGAATCTGCCCTACAGTTACCAGCCCACACAGGGAACATGTTATTTCTATAGCATTGTCCAGAGAAGCAAAGGACTGGAATGATCCCAAGTGTCTGTCAGCTGCAGCCATGGTAAACAACGACGAAACATTTACACAGCGCAATCCACTGTGGCTGCGTCAAGAACGAGGAAGCTCTGCAAATAGGGATGGGAGGAGAGCGCCCGGCTATACTGTGAAAAGCGAAGAGCAAGATACAAAACGGTCTGTATCAGTGAATGCAGCATCCTAAAAAAATGGATTTGTTGAGATACCATTTGCCTATCATAAGTTTCATCTGTTTAAGGTGATGATTCAACGGCTTTTAGTATATTTAAGGGTTATATGACCATCGCCATAATCTAAACTTTATAACATTTTCATCGAAGTTCCAAAAGGAACCTTCGGTTCAGTTCAGCTGCTCAGTCGTGTCCGACTCTTTGCGACCCCATGAACCGCAGCACGCCAGGCCTCCCTGTCCATCACCAACTCCCGGAGTTCACTCAGACTCACGTCCATCAAGTCAGTGATGCCATCACATTTTGTATAAGAGGAGAAATAAGAAAAGAGACACGCAGGCATGCATCTGCACCCACAACACGCATATTTGCATGTGCTTGTATAACCGTAGAAGGGAACTCAAGACACTAACACGGGTGTGACGGACTCTAGTCACGTGACTGCTGCTGCTGTGTGCGTGGGAAGCGCCGGCGGGAAATGACCCGGGACAGGCCAGCTGAGGTGGATTGCTTAAGGCCTTAAGTACCAGGCTAACCAGTTTGGATTTTAGCTCCTAAAGTCCAGCACTGTCCAGACAGAGATTCTGGCAGTGAGGAAACATTCTACACCTGTGCGTTCCAATATGGTGGCCCCGAGCGGCTCCTGAGCACGTGAGATGTGGCTCACAGGACCGAGGAAGTGCACTTTACATTTTATCTCACGTTAGCTAACCTACATCTAAACGGCCACCTGTGCCTAGGGGCTGCCTCACCGGACGGTGCAGCGGAGACTGGGGAGCCCTGGAAAGTTCCGCAGGTGGGGAGAAACACAGCCTGCTTTTAGTTTGAGGGGGTCTGTAAAGGATGGATTCCAGGGAAGCCAACAGAGGTTGGAGATAGCTGGAGGGGAAGGGCTATAGCAAGGTCATCCAGAGGGGAGGGAAACTGACCCTGACCTTAACCCAAAGCAGGGGCCCAGGGCTGGATAAGAAGGGATGGGTTTGAGAAACTTCTAGAAGGGGATGTGAACAGACGGTGAGGCTGAAGGCAGAGCTGAAGATGACTCTGCAGTTCTAGCTTGAGTGGGGAGGACAAGAAGGAAGGGGGTGGTGCTCCACCTCGTGGGTGGAGCAGGTGAGGGTGGGACCGACCAGGAGCTCACACTGAGTCTCTTAACCTCAGAACAGCCGAGGGCGTCCGCATGTAGAACACAACCTCAAATGCCCCGCAGGGCATGGGGGCCACCAAGCTCTGGCCATCACCCAGCCCTCCATGCTCATCTCCCGCTTCCCCAGCTTCCACTCATGCTGGCCTCCTTTCCGTTCCCCAACACACCAACCCCCTCCCACTGCAGGATCTCTGCACCTGCTACTCCACTTATCTCAGGGCCTGGCACACAGTAGGTCTCAAAAAATGCCTGGTGATGAACGAAGAAGGCAAAGGGCCAGCTTCCCCAAGAGGACTTTCCAGAGACCTGGGGAGGAGTGCCGCGGCTACCACGGTGACCACTACCTGCGCTGACCACTCGGGGGACAGGGTCCGGCCTTCCCAGCCTCACAAGACCGAGAGCAGTGACAATCCGGAAAATCAAGTCCACGCACCTCACCAAAGCCGTTGTGCTTGCTGAAGAGGGTGGGCACGCCATCAAAGCGAGGCCCGCAAGCCCATCGGAGAAGCCCCAAGGAGGACAGACCAGTGTGAGCACTGCAGCGGCCAGTGGAGGTGGAGGTGAAGAGAGCTCTGGCCCCGGTCCGATTCGGGCTCTGCCTCTGGCCAGCGTGCGAGCCTGGGCCTCAGTTTTCTAATCTGAAAAATGGTGGTAATAAGACATATATTGAGGGACAGTTGTTAGAAGTAAACATAAAACTTCCTGATGGCTCAGAGGTTAAAGCGTCTCCCTCCAATGCGGGAGACCCAGGTTCAATCCCTGGGTTGGGAAGATCCCCTAGAGAAGGAAATGGCAACCCACTCCAGTATTCTTGCCTGGAGAATCCCATGGACAGAGGAGCCTGGTAGGCTACAGCCCCCTGGGTCGCAAAGAGCCGGACACGACTGAGCGACTTCATTTTCACTTTCACTTTCAAGACATATATTGAGGGAGTTGTTAGAAGTAAACACAAAAGGCTTGAAACATAGTAATGAGTTAGTCACTCAGACTCCTTGCAACCCCACGGACTGTAGCCCACCAGGATCCTCTGTCCACAGGACTTCCCAGGCCAGAATACTGGAGTGAGTTGCCATTTCCTTCTCCAGGGTATCTTCCCAACCCAGGGATCCAGCTTGGGTCTCCTGAATTGCACGTAGTCTCCTGCATTGCAGGCAGATTCTTTCCTGTCTGAGCCACTAGGCAATCCCCTGATACACAGTAGAGATATAATCTCCACGTGGAGTTTCGGAAACTCTATGACCTGTGAGACCCCAACTAATAATAAAAAAATGTCACAGAGAGTGCAGTTGGGGAGGAGTGAGGATATTCTGCCTAGAAATGACATGTCATAGTAGGAGAGACAATAATAAAAACAATGACAATGATAAGTGGCGATTATGTAGCTCTTATATTGTGCCACTTAAAACACGTTTTAAGTGATTTAAGTGGTTGGCTTTTATCAATTCATTTAATCCTCATGAGATCCCATTTCACAGATGAGGAAACTGAGACAGGGAGAGCTGGAGATACTTGCCAGATCACAGCCTTTAAGTGGCAAGATGGCCCTGCCCGTGTTCTTAGATAAGACTCTCCTGGCCCCCAGGAAACAGGGCCTTCAGGAGTAGGGCCCATCTCTGCCCCTGAGCTAGACAGCTGGGCCTGTATGGGCATCAGCCATCTGGTTGGTCCTGTGTGTTGGACAAGAACCAGCCATTAGGCTGGGGAACAAACACTGTCGTTGTTCAGTCGTTCAGTCATCTCTGTTTGTGATCCCATGGACTGCAGCAAGCTGGGTTCCCCTGTACTTCACTATCTCCTGAAGTTTCCTCAAACTCATGCCCATTGATTCAGTGATGCCATCCAAGCATCTCATCCTCTGTCGTCCCCTTCTCCTCCTGCCCTCAATCTTTTCCAGCATCAGGGACTTTTCCAATGAGTGGGCTCTTCGCATTAGGTGGCCAAAGTACTGGAGTTTCAGCATCAGCATCAGTCCTTCCGATGAATATTCAGGGCTGATTTCCTTTAGGATTGACTGGTTTGATCTCCTTGCAGTTCAAGGAACGAGTTGGACATGACTGAAGCAACTTAGCACACGTGCATGCAGGACGGGGTCTGAGATGTGAGCTACTGCGGAGAAAATCTGACCTTCACTACATCAGTCATCAGTGAACTCCTGGGGTACCAGGCCTCGTGCTGGTTGGAAGGAAACCCTTTCCTTCTGGTCCGGCACTCACAGGACTACATGAGATTGAAACCAGACAGGACTGGCAAACCATGGCCAGAGAGGCCTCTGGAAGGAGGAGAGAGCCGGAGGAGTTCAACCTCAGGTGACAAGTAGGAGTCACACAGGGTGTGCGCATAGGAATGAGTGGGTGGAAGGGCGGGCCTGGCAGCAGAACAGCAGGAGCAGAGGCAGTGAGGTGGGAGGCAGCCTAGTGCGCGGAGGCGACTCGAGCAACTCAGCGTTTGGATGGAGTGGGAGCTTGTCGAAGGGGAGATGAGGCCTTAGAAGCCCCGTGAGGATGGCAGGATTCCACCCTGAGGGTGTCAGGAGTGGTGGGTGGGTTTAAGCCTCAGCGACAGGATCAGTGACAGCGATGCACGTTTCTGGGAGAGCTTCTGCCACCCCACACCCCGTGCCTCCAACGCCCCTGAACGCCGCGGCCATGTGTGTGGCCTCAGGACTGAAGTCCCGTCCTGTGGGTGTCCACACCTCCCTGGCGATGGCTGACACCCACACCCCGACATAACACAACCTGAAGAATCTTGACGTTCAAGGCTCCAGGTTCTGTGGAATGAATCAGTGACCTACTTCTTCTACATGATGTGAGAAATTTGATGAAACGGGTGCCCCTGTAGATTGTCCCGGGAACGACAAATGGGGCAGAACGAGGGTGTGTGGGTCTAGAGCCAGGAAGGCAGACGTGGAGAAGGCGTACGCTCTTACGCTCAGAGCTGCCCGGTGACCGAGCGGTCACCCTGGAGTCACCCAGCGGAGGTGCCTGGCAGAGCCGGCGCCCCGGCTTCCAGACAGGCCCTGGCTGGGCAGTCATCCGCCAAGGCGAGCCCGGAAGAGAGGGTGTGACAAGGACCGCACGCAGACAGAGCTCTGCCGGGTGAAAAAGGATCACCTTCACGGACTCCACGGCGCCGCTTCTCCAATCTGCGCCTGCTGCTTTCAGCACACAGCCTCTTAAAGGTTTGCTGAGAGCAAGCCAAGCCCGTCAGCAAGGCTGAACCCACTTGTTAAAGGCAGTTTGTTGAAAAGTGAAGCTGATTCTCTCTCTCTCTCTTTTTTTTTGTTTTGCTTCCTACTGTATATATTTTTTATCTCCTCTGGCATTCAACTAGACCAAAAAAGAAGTTGACAGGCGAAAAAAGAGAACTCTGAATAACAAGTTCTCTGTGGGGTGGAGGAAATGTTCATTTCAAAAATAATCAGAGAGCATGGAGAGACAGTCCTCATTCCTCAAAGACAAGGCGAGATCTAAGTGACTCTCTTGAGTGTCCCATAAACTGAGTCGCATGTAAAAGGCGCCCGCTTTCTTCACCTCTCATTGTGAATGTAGCTGTTTTCCTCAGTCCTGGGCTTCCTTCCTGGACTTCATCACACAAAGGGGGTGGTGCCCGCGCTCCTCTGGCCACTGCCCGGCTGCCTCCGACCCTTTCCCCATCTCTCCCCATGTTCCTGAAGAGGCTCCGGTTTCGTCCCATCTCTGTCTTGAAGCCCCTGGACCCCTGTGCCCGCAGGACATCTGGACCATGGTGGAGGAAGCACTAGAGCTGGAGCTGAGAAACAAACCCATGTTTGAGTCATGGCTTTGCCCCTTGGTAGCCATTTGACCTTGGACCTTGGACAAGAGGTTGGCCACACCGAGCCCCAGCCTTGCCAGCGGCTGAGGGGAGTCAGTCACCCCTCCCTCCCCATGGTGCTGGGGCAGAGCGTGACGGAGGAGCCTGCAAAGCCTCAGATGGTTCCAGGCAGGCATGCCAGGCTGCTCGGTGAGCCCGAGCTGGATCAGAGAGGGCCACCCACTGGTCAAGGCTTGGCTGCGGAGCAGCAGTGAGAGGCTCTGAAGAGTCCAGGAGCTCCCCTCCTTTGCCAGCCCACCTTGCCATCAACTTGGGGCTGCCATGACCAGCCCCGGCGGATGGATCCCGAGCCATGGGTCTGTGTGCGTTTTGGGGCTGAAACAGAGACAAGGTAACGCCCCTCCCTCTCCTCTTCCTTCTGTGCCATGGACATTTGCGGGGCCACAGTGGGGATGACCGAACCCAGAGGTCCTGGAGTCACCAGATGGAGAAAAGACTTTCCATGGGCAAGAAATGTGCCTTTTTATTCCGAAGCCACTGAGATTTCAGAGGTTTGTCTGCTCCATTAATTAACATACCAGGTAAACCAAGCAACATTTATTGGGCAGTTATTGTATATAAGGACTTTCCAGGTGGCTCTGTGGTAAAGAACCTGCCTGCCAATGCAGGAAGCCCAGGGTCAATCCCTGGGTTGGGAAGATCCCCTGGAGAAGGAAATGGCAACCTACTCCAGTACTCTTGTCTGGGAAATCCCATGAAGAGAGGAGTCTGGCGGGCTACAGTTCACGGGGTCGTGAAGAGTTAGGCACGACTGAGCGTCCATTGCACGCATCATACATAATACACGCCAAGCACTGTGCCGGGTATCACGGTTACAGCAGCAATTGAGGGGTGTGTACCACAGCAGAATCGCACATGACATGGGGTTGGGGAGATGGAGCCTAGGATGGGCACTAGACCCAGACTCAAACCCGCCCTGGAAAATCCTAACCGTTGCAGTGGTGTGGAGAGCGGAACTCTGCGTGGGTTACTCTGAGGTCCAGTAAAGTTAGCAAACCAGTGAGCCAGAGGAGAGGGGGGAACACAGGGGAAAGACCCCACACGCAGGGGCCTGGTTGCTCCAAAACTCTGAGGTGACAACTGCAGACGGCACACTGCGTCCATCTGTCTGCCCCAGTCAGCTCTGCGCTCAGACAGATCTTCCAGGGACCGCTGCTCTGAGGGATGTTCTTGTGGGTGGAGCTAGGGTGGGGCATCTAAACAGGAATGAGGCAAGTGTAATTCCACACCATGGTCTCTGCCCCCGGGGTCGCCTCCAGGCGAGATGAGGTTTATTTGCATAGGTTTCTATGCAGCACATTGTTCCACATGGGGTTGGGTGATGATACAGTCTTCACCACTGCAGAGGGTGCCCTCATCTCTCCAGTGATCACGTCCATGAACCTGTCATGGGTACCAAGGATGGAGAGAGGTCAGGGAGCATCTTCGAGACCCAGAGACTCTGCCCTGAGCTCAAGCGACAAGGATAAGGTGGGAGCTAACTGACACCCCATTGTGCCCCCTCTATGACCTAAGAACATATACACGGCCCCATGAAATTTTTATCCACTGCACATAGTCCACCACCAAACCCAGAAGCGCCTGCCCTCTGCTCGCTTCCTAGTTCCCAAAGAGCTTTTCCATAGCAAGACTGAAGTCTCCATCCTACAAGTGGGAAGATGCACCGTGGAGCAGTCACACAACCAGCTGGTGAGACCGTCAAGACCCAAGTCCACACGATGATTCCTAACCCAGGCTTCTTTCCAGTTTACTGAGGAACCCAAACCTCAAATCTGGACGGAAGAGAAGGCGGGCCCTGCCCCCAACCCTGCAGCCTCCTATTTACACGAGGGAGTGCCCGGCCCTGAAGTTAGCAAAGAGAATCACATCTCTGGCTTTAGCCTCCTGTTTCAAAGTGCTCAAGGGGCCGGATCTTTTCTCAAGCACCCCAGAGGCCCTGGGACAGAAGGTACTATTTGCAGCCTGAATACATTAATCATTTAAATGCTGAGATCCAGTTTGGAGAGTGGCTGGGTATCCACTCATCCATCCTCACAAAGCACACCCCAGGTCGCTGTGTGCCTTGGAGCCAAAATCGGAACCGCAGCCAGCCTAACCACACAGGCCATTACTGGGAGCAGCTGAAAGTGGAAGGATTCAGCGAGGCCGCGGGCCCCGGGCGGGGGCCAGTCCTCCGTGGTGACACCCCACAGTGGGCCAAGCACAGGCAAAGCACCCTCGTGCTTCAGACCTGTTGCCATGGGTGATCCTCGCAGCACCCCCCGGAGGGTGAGTCGCACCAGCCCCTCACAGAGGAGGACACTGAGGTTCAGAGAGGCTGAGGGACTCCCGCGGCCACGCAGCTGGTCAGGGGAGCAACCGCGGCAAACAGGGCTGAGCCCCCGCTGGCTTCTCAAAAGGGTCCACAGTGGCGCTCCCTGCACCTGCCCCGTCACCCGGGGTCAGCACTTATAACACTGCGATGAGCCGGCGTCACGGGCGGAGCTGGGGATGCTCCACGGTCCAGGTAGGAGCTACTGGAGACACGGGCGCACGGTGAAGTGGCCTCATCCTACCCCGGCTCCTCCCAACATCCCCAGGTGAGCCGTGGAACTGCCAGGGCCAGGCTTTGAGAGAAGGGCGGGCGCTGGACTGAAAGGTGATTTGGGGGCACAAGGGAGAGAGGCGCCAGTGGGGAGGCTGGGGTTTGGGAGGAGGGACGTGTTGGTTGTGATTGTGTCCTGGGGAGACCCCTCCAGACGCACTTCAGGGGCCAGGCCAGAGGGGCAAGGCTGCAGGCGGTGGGAGAAAGAGGGGCAATAAGAAGCCAGCACCAGGAGGTGTGACCTGGAGGCTGGAGGGTCAAACAGGCGGCACACAGGCTCTAGAGGAAGCATCGGCCCGCCGTTGAGGGTCTGTGTGAGGGGAGAAAGAGCGGGCAGAGGAGCTGCACACCACGCCAGCCTTGGTTGCAGGAAAGGAAGAGCAGAAGCAAATTCGCTCATTCAAGGCAGACTTCCTGAGCACTTGTTCTGTGTCGGGTCCTGAGGTTAAGAATTCAGTCTAGAATAAGAAGACGCTTAGAGAGCAGTCGGTTCAAACTCAACATCACACAGAGAAACTCAGCCTCAGAGAAGGACGGACACTGACTCAAGCACACAAAGCAGAGGGACACAGCTCCCTGGACCCCAGACCAAAGCCCTCAGTGCCACCCCAGCGCATCCTTCTCAATACACCACCTGGTGCCAGACAAGGATTTCTGGAAGGCATTTCCAGGTCTTGGATCCAACCCAGGGGGCTCACTCTCTGCAGCTATGCAAAAATCCTGTGTTTACACACAAGCTTGATGTCATCTCTCTGCTTCTTGGGTACAAGATGGCTTTGCCTGGAGGTCTCAGAGGATCAGCTCCCCACGCTCCCCAAGAGAGGATGCCAGTTTTGCTCCTCACTGGCGTTTTCTGACCTACCTGCCCTCTGCTTCTTTCATTCCTGCCTTGGAGCTGGGATTCACACCATCTCCCTGTTGAGTAAATAACCTGAGAGGAAAAAAATAGAGGAAAACCTGGGCTATTTCACAATCCAGCAAGGTGAGCTCAACCAAATTACCTCCTCCGGGCCACAGACAGGTTTCGAAACCTGTGTTTAACGAGGTCTATTTTTAATGAGATCTTTCGAGCCAGAGATCCTGCTTGGGTGGCCAGGTACTTTGCTGTGCCAGGCCTCAGCTTCCTCATCTGTAAAAGGAGGGGAACAGGGCCAGCACTTCTGCGGATCCCAGAGCGAGCCATCAAGGAAGGGTTCAGCCTGGAGCCCAGCACACGGTCGGGTCCCGGTGGATGCAGCCCTCGCTGGGACCTGCTAGGACCTCTGTAAGAGGCAGGCTGCTGCCAAAAGGCTGGCTGTTCTGCTGGTTCTTGGTGCCATTTCCCACAAGTTAGCCTGCCTAAAAGTCATCCGGGGAGACTGTGAAAACCTACAACCTACAGACTTAGATCTTCCCACCCCCAGAGTCTGGATAGGGACTGAGAACCTACGCTTTCACCAGCTCCTCCTGGGTGGCTGAGGACGCCAAAGTCCAGGCGGTGAAAAGGCACAATGTAGGTCGCTGCATCCTCGGGTGACCCTGCCGTGATGACGTGGCCTTTGAGAAGCAGAGCGCGCCAGCCTGATTCCACATCCTCCCATGACGAGGTGACAAGACGGGGAGCGGAGGACGGAGGTGGCCTTGGGCACGTGTTCTCCATCGAGGGGGGAGGAAGGAATGAGAGGAGCGGGGACATTCGGGACCCTGCAGGTGAATCACACCTGGGTGCCAGCGTGCTTCCTCGCTGGTCTCGGGGGCCAGCTGTGGCCGTGCCTCAATTCCCAGGCCCCCCAGGATAGTCATTTCTGTCGAGCCCAGCAAGGCTTTAGGACCCAGATCTGTGCTTTGTTTCCTCATTCTTTCGTTCACTTGCTCAATCAACAAACACAACCTGAGCCCTTCCTTGGCACCTGGACTTACACGTGTTTGATGCTGGACTCTGTGGCAACGAAAGCAACGTGACCTTCAACTTGTCACTTCTGTGAACCATCCGTAAAGGGCAAAGCGACAACATGCTCTAGAGGGTTGCCACGAGGGTTCTGTGAGATAACGCATATGAAGCACTGGGTCCAGGGCCCGACCCCCTGAATGTCAGGACTGCTCACGATTCCTGAAGCACGTGCTCCACACATGCCATCTCATCCATCCGCCGAATCCCTCCAACTCTCTGTATCCGAGAAGCAATGAACTCTGCTCAGTTCCTCGGGGAGTCCTGTTCTCTCTTCCCTCCAGACCTTTGCAAAGCTGTTCCCTCGGCCAGGAACACTCTTCCAGCCCCCCAAGTTCCCTTTCCATAGACATATTCACTGCCTGGCCAGCCTAACCTTGAGGTTTCCGTAGTTACTCCTTCCGGGATGCCTTCCCTGACACCCTCCTTCCCAAGTTGAGGGCCCCTGCCCTGCTCCTATAGCCGTGTTTCTCAACACTGGACTTTTGACATTTGGGGCTGTGCGATTCGTAGTTGCGGCAGTTGCCTGTGTGTTACGGAATGTTGAGCAGCACCCCTGGCCTCCATACACAAATGCCAGTAGCACCACCATCCCCCCCAACTCCTCACAGAAAAGCTGTACAACCAAAGGCATCTGCAGACATGACCGCATGTACACGGGGGGAGGCAGGGCCGTCCCCAATTGAAAACCACTGTCTCCGCGCCTTGTTCCTCCATCATGAACACACAGCCTGCAGGTCGCTGAGACCTTCCTGAGAGACTAAGCTCCACGAGGGCAGGATCTGGAACTGCGTTTCCTACTGATAAAGCCCTCAGCCTAGAACTCACCTGCAGACAGAGAAAGTTCTCAAGAAATACCTTCTGAATGGACAGACGGACAGACGAGGGATGAGTGGATCTGCCCAAAGCCACACTCCACGCTGGCAGCCCAGCTGGACTTTGAACCCACTCTCTGCTGGTAGGACCCACAGTC
Organism: Cephalophus harveyi; assembly: GCA_006410635.1. Taxonomy (NCBI): domain Eukaryota; kingdom Metazoa; phylum Chordata; class Mammalia; order Artiodactyla; family Bovidae; genus Cephalophus; species Cephalophus harveyi. The sequence continues at coordinate 475,337 of SJYT01039283.1, read as the reverse complement.
CTTCGACCTCACTTCCCAGAGCTGGCTCACGGTCAGGCATCAGAGCACATGAGGCCTCCTGGGATGACAACCAGCATGCACCTAGCTCAACTCAGAGCCCAGGCAAGGGACCAAGAGTGAGGTCATCAACGTTGCCCATGCCGCTGCATCAGGAGTAGTGGCTAACACACGGGAGGATGGGAGGGGCCCTCAGAGAGTACTCTAGACTAGAGGAACATCATGATCCTACAAACAAAAAACAAGTACCACAAGGAGGTGGGAAAGAAACAGCAAGCATGAAAAGGCAATATTGACGGAGGGAGGAGTCCAGACACAGAAGAAAACGAGCCAGGGGTCAGAGAGGCTCACACGGTGAGTCAACAATAGGATGCTGTTGGCATCCCTAATCAGCTCTCCTTTCTTCACGCTTTCCCTAAGCAGACCCAAATTTTATTTCCCCTAAAGCCACTCAGAGCTCACTCCTGTCTCATAAGTCTTCACTGGTCCCCTTTGCCTTCAGACCAAGTTCAAATTCATTCCCTCCCAACAAGCCCACCCCACCCCATCTCTGCAAGCTTCATTCCTCAGACTACCATATAGACCCAATATTAGGGTTATCCTGAAGAACAGGAAATGAGAGAGAGAATTCTCCCTTCCTCTGCCTTTTTGATCTGTTTGGGCTCTCAAAGGATTGGCTGATGCCCGCCCCGGAAGCTGTTTCCCTGCAACCCTAAGAGATGCCCTAAACCAGAACAATCTAACTGAACCTTTCCTGATTACCTGACCCACAGAAACCATGAGAAAGAGCAACTGTTATTATTTTGAGCCACTAATTTGGGGGTGGTTTATAATAGATAGCCAGAACACTCACCCTGGCCCAGCTTCCTCACTCTGTTCCTTCTGCCCGGTATACTCTCCTTTTCTTTTTTCCCTTTCACCACTTCTTTACCAGATTCAACCATCTTTCTCGGAGGCCCAGCTTGGGTTACTCCTCTTCCATGCAGACATCCCCAAATGTTCAGTTCTTGGCCTCACTCCCTACATTACTCACCGTGGCACTTACCATCCCTTCTATTCACCTGCACTTAGCAGCTGGATGGCTTTTATAATCACTGTCTTTCTATGTTCATCTTCCTGCCCATCTTCAGGGACCGAATCTTTTCTGGCCATCCCCTGAGACCAATAGCAAATGAGTTCCATGACCCAGTGCTGCCCGGGAGTGAGATGCTCCCTCCCCCTCCCCCCACTCCTACAAAACAGTGTCTGTGTGTCCACAGCTGGACTGATGCTTGAAGGTCATGGAGAAATCGGGAGAAGCAAAGAAAATCCTGCAGGTGACTAGAGGGGACAATCAGCAGGTCCTCCATAGAAAGAGGAAAGTAATGAGGGTCACTTGTGCCAGACAAGAAGACTACAAAATAATTCATACAGGTTTCAGCTAGCAGTGAACTGGGCTGAGGGGGACCAGGCCTTAGAGACATATAATGCTGTAGCTCTCAGCTACCTAAATAACATGGGGCATTTGTTAAATTACAGTTTTCTGGGCCTCTTCCCCGACCTGTGATGGAGCCTATAATTCTGCATTTTAAATAAACATCCCAGTCGACTCTTACAAGTCTGGCCAATATTGCTCCTTGTTGCAAAGACAACATGTACCAACTAGAGTGAGAGGTGGCAGGCTTTCGTTCATTTATCAAGCATTTAATGAGCACCTACTCTGTATCAGGCCCCACGTTAGGTGCAAGGGAATGAGCAACAAACAAAACAGATAGTTTCTGCCTTCAGGGAGCCCATAGTTTAGTGGACAAGACTTTAGTGATTTAGTGACATAGGTCACTAATTAATAATAGCTAAGAAGAAGTCAGGGTTACTATAAGCACACAAGCAGGAAACCTAAACAAGACAGATATTTTTCATCCATATAGAAGCTGGATTCTATTTTTTTCAGCACATGATGTAAATCCTACCAATCAAATGCTCTCACTTAGGAGTTTTTTGTATCTGGAGTGAGGGAAAAAGGAGCAGAGAGAGTGTTTCTTCTTGAAGGGGCTGGAGGTAGGCATGGATTATCAGTCTAGTGAACAGAGCTTCCCTCAGTGGTTGCATTCTGTACTGGTTATCTATTGCTGCCTAACAAATTACCCCAAACTGAGCAGCTTGAAAGAACACACAGAACAAAGCTTAAAGGACAGTCTCAAAGGTATCAAGCTGTTTCTGCTAACTTAACTGCATCTCAGAACAAAGATCAAAAGTATTTAAAGAAAATGTAATAAATCCATCATCCAACATTAAATCCAGAAATAACTTTTAAGAAAAGTACTAGGCATGCAAAGAAGCATAAAAAAGTGTGAGCCGTAATGAGGAGAAAACTCATTCAATTGAAACAGACCCAGAAATAATGTAGGTGATAGTGGTAGTGGATTAACATTAAAACAGCTATTTAAAAATAGTCTAGATATACAAGGAGATAGAGAAAAGCATAGGCATGTAAAGGAGAGATATGAAAGATATAAAAACTCCCAATCAAACACCTAGAGATTAAAAGTAGAATGTCTGGAATAGAGACAGGATTAACAGCAAGTTTGTTCCAGCAGAAGAAAATATTAGTGAACTTTATGAATAGCAGTGAAAACTGTCCAAAATGAAATACAGGAAGAGGAAGAGGAGAAAGGAAAGGGGCTGAATACAGCATTGTGGGCTATGAAACAAGGGGCCTAATATTCACCGTATTGCTGTCCCCAAAGGAGAGAAAAAAGAAGCTAGCTAATAGAAGCACTGAAAAAAATATCCTAAGAAATAATGGCCCAGTACTTTTAAATGTCGATGAAAACTATTAATCCACAGAATAAAGCAGCTCAACCAACTTCAAGCACAGGGAAGATAAAAATACACTATAAACAAACTGCTTAAAACTAACGATAAAGAAAAGCTTTAAACGCAGGGAGAGAGAAAGCGCAAACCGTAGAGGCAAGGGAAAGAGAAGAACAACAGCAGACTTTTCACTGGAAACACTGAAAGCTAGGAGAAAGTGGAACAACAGGACCGAAAAACAGAAAGAAAAAAATGTCACCCTGTGATTCTATCCACGGCGGAAATGTCTTAGAAAATGAAGACAAGCAAACAATAAGGCATGGTAAAGATGCGGAAAACTGGAACCGTGGTAGATTGCCAGTGAGACCGAAACGGTACAGGCACTGTGGAAAGCAGTCTCATTTAAAGGGTAAATACGGAGTTACTACACAGGTGCATGTTAAGTCACTTCAGTCGTGTCTGACTCCTGGCAACCTCATGGACTGTAGCCCACCAGGATCCTCTGTCCACAGGATTTCCCAGGCAGGAATATTGGAGTGGGTTGCCATGCCGTTCTCCAGGGGATCTTCCCAGCCCAGAGACTGAACCTGTGTCTCTTATGTCTCCTGCCCTGGCATGAGGGTTCTTTACCACTAGCGCCACCTGGGAAGCCTATGACCCAGCAGTCCCACTCCTGGGTACATACTCAGGAGAAATGCAAACAAATTTCCACACAAAAACGTGCACATGAGGGTACATATGTAACAGAATTATCTGTAGTAGGCAAGAGTGAAAACAACCCAAATCTTCATCAGCTGATGAATAGATAAAATATGGAAGGCCCCTATGATGGAATAGTTTGCCATAAAAGGAATGAAGTTCTGATAATGCTGTAACACAGACAGACGACAAAAACACACTAACTGAAAGAAATCAGACACAAAATGCCACGTACTGTGCTTCCAATTACATGAAATGTCCAGAGTAGGCAAATCCCTAGAGACAGAAAGCAGAACAGGAGTTGCCCCAGGTTGTGGAGAGGTGGAGAATTAAAAGTGGGTGCAAATGGGTATGGGCTTTCTTTTGTGGGTGACAAAAATGTTTTAAAATTAGATAGTGGTAATTGTTGAATTATACATCAAACTGCACATTTTAAAAGGGTATATTTTATATGTAAATTATGCTTCAGTGCCACTTAAAAAAAAAACAAAGACTCTTTTCAGACACACAAAAGCTGAAAGACCTCATCACAAGCACCGAAATGTTAAACAAACTCCTTTAGGAGGAAGGAGACTTGTAATCAGATATAAAATACAGACCAACACAATGGAATGAAGAGTACTAGAAATGAGAAACAAAAGGGTTAATAAGAAATATTCTTTTAAAAAATCTGTTTAAAACACAACTGACCATTTGAACCTAAGATAGTAATTTATTATGGTTTCATAAAATAAGGCGGATAAGGTGCATGACAGTAATAGCTCCAAAAGTTGATGGAAAATGAAATGTCCTATTGCAGGTTCTTCCATCCATGACAAGTGGGCATACTTGAATATAGAGACTGTAATAAGTTAAAGACGTCGTACAGCACAGTGGTAAAGAATCTGCCTGCCAGTGTGGCAGACACGGGAGACACAGCTTCAATCCTTGGGTCAGGAAGATTCCCTGGAGGAAGAAGTGGCAACCCATTCCAGTATTCTTGCCTGGAAAATTCCATGGACAGAGGAGCCTGGAGGGCTACAGTCCATGGGGTCAGAAAAGCGCTGGACACAACTGCTTGCAACTGAGCACGCATGCACGCATGCAAACCAGAAATCAACTGCTTAATAATCGGGCATGAAATAAGCCAACAAGGAAGAGAAAACAGAACCATAAAAGTAGTTGATTGGCCAGAAGAAGGGAAAAGCAAAAAAAAAGAGGTGAGAGCGAAATAAAGATTAGGTAGGACGAATTGAAAGCAAATAGCAAGATGGTAGATATAAACCCAATCATACCAATAGTCACATTAAGTTTAAATAGCATCTACACAGGAGGCAGATATTGTCAGACTGGATAAAAAAGTAAGACTTAGCCATATGTTGTCTACAGCAACCCACTTGGAATATAAAGATACAAATCAGTTTTAAAGGAAAGTACAGGAAAGGATCTACCCAGCAAACACTAATCTAAGGAGAACTGAGGTAGCTATATTAATATCCTGCAGTAAAGCAGGATTCCTTGAGGTAAGCTGGTTTAAAAGTGGCTTCCGAGATTCTACCTGGGGACCAGACCACCCCCATAGGGCTAGGAGGTAGTGAGCCTTGAATGCTTGGCTAAGGAGCTGGCACGGAGCAGGTAACAGTGTCCCGCAGGGTTTGGAATGTGTGGGGGCAGTGTCGCTGGAGACTGAGAGCCAGTTAGTCAAGCATGATGGAGGCCTGGACCACTGCAGAGACAGCTGAGGTGCGTGATGTGGTTGAGAGACCACAGCGGGGACTGAAGGGCAGAAAGTGGAGGCCAGGAAAAGGAGACAATCTGAGACAGGGAAAGTCTCAGAAATGGGAAAGTGAGGAGGAGTCAGCAAGTAAGGAGATTCAGTCTGGAGAAAGAATGCTGGTCCATTCAGCATTTACTGTGCATCCATGAGGGCTTCCCAGGTGTCACTAGTGGTAAAGAACCCTCCTGCCAATGCAGGAGACTTAAGAGACGCAGGTTCAATCCCTGGGTTGGGAAGATCTCTGGAGAAGGGCATGGCAACCCACTCCAGGGGGTATTTTTGCCTGGAGAATCCCGTGGACAGAGGAGGCTGGCCAGCTACAGACCATGGGTTCACAAACAGTTGGACATGACTAAAGCAAGCAACTTACCGCACACACACACGCACGCGTCTATCATGTGACAATCCCTGAGCTATTGGCACTGGAGAGACTTCAGAGACAGGGAAAGCTCAGATCCCAACTTCCAGAAGCAAAATATGTCTGTGTGACCAGCATCTATATTACCTCGCCCTGCATCATGAATCTCCAAGAATGCTCCATAATGCAACATGTCCCAAACTCATTCAACCATCTGAAGCAGAAGCATAGGAGTCGCCATCAGTCACTGAGCACTTGCTGTGTCCCAGGAGATTTCTCGGTAGCCGGGATTTCAGGGCATCTCTAAGATGTCAGGGTCCCCCTCACAAAGCCCCAGTGGCACAGGTCTCATTCCTATGGATGCCCTTCTTCCCCCACGACAAGGTGTTGGAAGACAGGGAATAAACGTCAAGTCCTGTTGGGAGGAAAGAGATGTCAGCTCAGACGGATACAGCGTCCCACTGAGCCCAGTTGAGTTAGGGTCTCTGACTCAGCTCTGTACACTCTGCAGTGGGTCCAGGAGTCCCCTTCCCAATTTCCCAGCCACTGGTCACCTGCTGGTGCTGGTGGTGGTACATCGTCGGCAGCAAAGTGAGCTCCGGGAGACAGCCACTCGTGTTTAGGAGAGGGCTCCCTCATTTCTTCCCCTTTGAGGCAATAGGACAATTGTGCCCATTTTGCAGATGAGGAAAGGCTCCCAGGGGTTTGAATCAGATGCCCATGGAAATAGTAAGTGGTGGGATCTGAACCCAGGTCAGTCTGACCACAGAGTCGTTTCGTCCCTCCCGCACTGTGAGGCTTCTGAGGGTTGGCATGTTAGAGCAACAGAGTTTGAAAATGCCCCTCTGCAGGATGACAAATCCACATTTGTCATAAGTAGAGAAAATGGGCAGGAATATAAGATCAGCCTGCAACACCCTGTGCCAGAAAGTAAAGTGTTAGTTGCTCAGTCGTGTCTGACTCTGTGACCACATAGACTATAGCCTGCCAGGCTCCTCTGTCCATGAGATTCTCCAGACAAGAGTACTGGAGTGGGCTGCCGTTCCCTTGAGTGGCCATTCCCTTCTCCAGGGAATCGTCCCAACCCAGGAATCAAACCTGAGTCTCCTGCATTACAGGCTGATTCTTTACCATCTGAGCCACCAGGGAAACCAGAAAATAAGGAAGTGTATAAAGAATATGGGTGCACACAGGAGGCAGTGTTAAGGAGCTCCCACTGGCCAGACCTGGGACCATTTGAGCATCAAAATAAACAATCACAGTAACAGATCATAACCTATTAAACACAGTGGGAATCCATGCGTTCACACTGAGTCCACACATCAGTGAGTGAGTAACTGGGAGAGGAGAAAGCTTTTCCTTATAGTTGGATTGCTGATCGATCCATTAGAAGGGATGGCAGAATCAGAAAATCACCATTTGGCAACTGTCGTAATACTAATGCTTGATTCAGGGTAAAATCAAGTATTGATTCTGATGTGGGGGCTTGAGGTGAGGCAGACACAGACTTTGTTTTTGTCACTCCCAAAATATCTGAGGTTGATAGCGTGTACATTAGCAACTTACTTGCAAATGGTTTGGTGGGGGGAGCTCTTTGTACTACTGCTGCAACTTTCTGTAAAATGTGAAATGATTCCAAAAAAAAAAAATGGAGCTACTTTGGGGAGCCATGCTGAGCTGTCAGAAAAGGAAGGTGTCTGCCATGGAAGGAGGTAGGGGACTAATGCATGCTAAGCTGCTTCTGTCATGTCCAACTCTTTGCAACCTCATGGACTGTAGCCCGCGAGGCTCCTCTGTCCATGGGATTCTCCAGGCAAGAATACTGGAGTGGGTTGCCATGCCCTTCTCCAGGGGGTCGTCTCAGCCCCGGGGTCAAACCTGCATCTCTTAAGTCTCCTGTGTTGGTAGGTGGGTTCTTTACGGTTAGCGCCACCTGGGAAGCCCAGAGGCCTATCTAAGGAGACCCATAAAAAGGCTTTCCCTTCCCCTCCCCAGCAGGCAGACACCAGGGGGCTTCCTAGGTGCTTCCCCACCTCGGGAAGCACCAGCAGCTGCCAAGGGTGGGTTAGGAGGCCAGCAAACCACAGATATCTCAGGCAAAGGCCTGGGGTTCACTCCAGAGACCTCGGCTTGAGGCCAGCCTTCCTCACTTGCACACCTATAGCAAGGCAGAGCTCACCACCTGCATGGTAAGCTGACTATCATCGTCAGCAAGTTCTTCCTCTTGTCACTGACAATCTACGCCCTAAAAGGACTGGGTCCCTTCTGACGTAAGCATCAGGTCAGTTTCACTGGGAAGTGTTCTGAGTCCTTCAGGCTCTCAATGTGGGGACCGCAGTGATGGCGCCCCCTTGTGTCCAAGAAAGGATGTGCAGTTGCCTCAAGCCAAGATCCTTCCAGGGGAAAGGCATGATACCTCCCTATTGTCCCCGCCCCAAACTGACTCCCCCTTGGACTAGCCAGGCCACTTATTCCCATTCATTTAGGCATTAATTCTTTATTTTGTTTGTTCATTATTCATCTATTCAAGTAATCACTGCTCTCTAAGTAGCTGCCTGTACCTCACCTAGGAAGTACATACTTGGGTCATTCCTAGGCCTTACTATCAAAGAGTTCTCAGTATGATAGAGGGACAGAGTACTACACCACAGCAGAGTCTGTGTCTCACGATGATAAGTGCAAGGGGCTTTGGGAGCACCCAAAACAATCTGGGAAGTCTTCCAGGAGGAGGTGACCACATCAGGTCCTTTCTGTCCCCTGCTGCCACCTGCTGGGGGCTCTCCAAAGCTCCCTGCCCTCTCCTCCCGGGCTTCTGGATCTGTCTAGGCCTGGCTGAAGCTAATGGAAGCAGAAGAGATTAAGAAGAGGTGGCAAGAATACACAGAAGAACTACACAAAAAAGATCTTCATGATCCAGATAGCCATGATGGTGTGATCACTCACCTAGAGCCAGATATCCTAGAGTGCGAAGTCAAGTGGGCCTTAGTGTTCATCACTGTGAACAAAGCTAGTGGAGGTGATGGAATTCCAGCTGAGCTATTGCAAATCCTAAAAGATGATGGTGCCAAAGTGCTGCACTCAGTATGCAGCAAATCGGGAAAACTCAGCAGTGGCCAAGGGACTGGAAAAGGTCAGTGTTCATTCCAATCCCAAAGAAGGGCAATGCCAAAGAATGCTCACACTACCACACAATTGCACTCATCTCACCCGCTAGCAAAACAATGCTTAAAATTTTCCAACCCAGGCTTCAACAGTATGTGAACTAAGAATTTCCAGATGTTCAAGCTGGATTTAGAAAAGGTAGAGGAATCAGATCAAATAGCCAACATCCACTGGATCACTGAAAAAGCAAGAGAGTTCCAGAAAAACATCTATTTCTGCTTTATTGACTATGCCAAAGCCTTTGTGTGGATCACAACATACTGTGGAAAATTCTTAAAGTGATGGGAATACCAGACCACCTTTCCTGCCTCTTGAGAAATCTGTATGGAGGTGAAGAAGCAAAAGTTAGAACCAGACATGGAATAACGTACTGGTTCCAAATTGGGAAAGGAGTATGTCAAGGCTGTATATTGTCACCGTGTTTATTTCACATATATGCAGAGTACATCATGTTAAATGCCAGGCCGGAAGAAGCACAAGCTGGAATCAAGATTGCCAGGAGAAACAGCAATAACCTTAGATATGCAGAAGATATCACTCTTATGGCAGAAAGTGAAGAGGAACTAAAGAGCCTCTTGATGAAAGTGAAAGAGGAGAGTGAAAAAGCTGGCTTAAAACTCGACATTCACAAAACGAAGATCATGGCATCCGGTCCCAGCACTTCATGGCAAATAGGTGGGGAAACAATGGAAAGAAATAGACTATTTTGGGGGGCTCCAAAATTGCTGCAGATGGTGACTGCACCCATGAAATCAAGACTCTTGCTCCTTGGAAGAAAAGCTATGACCAATCGAGACAGCATATTAAAAAGCAGAGACACTATTTTGCCAACAAAGGTCCATCTAATCAAAGCTATGCTTTTTCAAGTAGTCATCTATGGATGTGAGAGTTGGACCATAAAGAAGGCTGAGCACTGAAGAACTGATGCTTTTGAACTGTGGTGCTGGAGAAGACTCTTGAGAGTCCCTTGGACTGCAAGGAGATCCAACCAGTCCACCCTAAAGGAAATCAGTCCTGAATATTCATTGGAAGGACTGATGCTGAAGCTGAAGCTCCACTACTTTGGCAACTGATGCAAAGAACTGACTCATTGGAAAAGACCCTGATGCTGGGAAAGACTGAAGGCAGGAGGAGAAGGGGACGACAGGATGAGATGGTTGGATGGCATCGCCAACTCAATGGACATGAGTTTGAGCAAGCTCAGGAGTTGTTGATGGACAGGGAAGCCTGGCGTGCTGCAGCCCATGGGGTCGCAAAGAATTGGACATGACTGAGTGACTGAACTGAACTGAATTGAGGCCTGGCTGACAGAAGCCTGCTCTTCCAGGGTCCTATACTCAGAAGTATCACAGCTCAGTGAGTCCCTTCAGGCAGCCCAGGGACATAATTTCCCCTGCTGGCTATAGCACTGATAACAATGATACTGATACTAATAATAGCAGCCGACATCACTGGAAAGGACCTGATGCAGGGGAAGACTGAAGGCAGGAGGAGAAGGGAACAACAGAGGATGAGATGGTTGGAGGGCATCACGGACTCAATGGACATGAGTCTGAGCAAACCCTGGCACATAGTGAAGGACAGGGAAGCCTGACGTGCCATCCATGGGGTCACAAAGAGGTGGACATGACTCAGTGACTGAACAACAACAATCATTTAGTGAGTCTTGGTTTGTTTCAGGTGCTGTGCTCAGAAATGTATGATACTGTCATGTAATCCTCACAACTACCACCGAGACTGTGCCCATTTTACAGATGAGGCAACTAAGGCCCAGTGAAGTTAAGGAGGGAATCTCGCCAATCACCTTCCAGGCACTGGGTCTACAGCTGCACGTGGTCTGCACCCATTTTCTCCCTGCTGCTCCATCCCCCGAAGGTCTCCACTCATCTCAAAGTTCAGCTCTGATCCCATCACAGCGCATGCTCTGGGGGCCAACCCTGCAGTATTTTACAAGCTCGAATAGTGCTGGACGTCTCCGCCCATCACAGAGGAGGCTGGGGGGACCACAAGCTGGCGAGAGCAGCACTGGGGCGTGCGCTGGAGACGAGAGCATTGCGCTTTCCCGTGCCCCCAAGTCTGCCCTCCTTATGTAGGCTCAATCCATATTTGCTATTTGAGGGAAACTGCCTCCTGTTTTAACAGCTGATATTGGTCTAAAGCCCTCCGAACTTTTATTTCTATTAAGAGTGCCCAGGCTGACTTTGATATGTGGCCGGACTCCTACGATGCCAGGAGGTGCAGAGCTTGCACCTCGGGGCAGCGGTGGACATTTCCTGGGGCTTCGCCCATGCCAGACTTGGTTACATTCATTACATCGGCAGTTCCTCACCACAGCCCTTCCATGGAGGGTCACGGTGTCCTGGACACCCTTGGATCTATATTCCAGGCTGCTGCCCTTCCTCCTGCTCATCTAACACATGCTCAGCCCTGTGCACGGCCCTGCCCTCTGCTCGGCCCCCAGCACCGGGTCCTGACTGGCTCCTGCCTGTCATTCGGGTCTCAGCTCATCGTCCCCGGCTCTGAGCACCCTGCCTGTCCCACATCCCCTTCTGCCTCACCTCCCCGTTCAGCCTGCTCCGTGGCTCCGACCACGCACTGAGATCCTAGCGTGTTGCCCGCCCTCCTGCCTCCTCCTGCATCCTCGCTCACCGCCTTCATCTCCTGCAGGTACACCAACCCCACGAGGGCAAGGCCTCTGCCATCCACACAGCCAGGGTCTGGAGCAGGGCTGCCACACTGCAGGTGCTCAGGAAGTATTTGTTGGGTGAATCAACTTGCCTGCAATCCCTGCGCACCTGACTTCTGACGACTCTTCCACAAGGACCCCCTCCCCAAACACGCACGCCTCTCTTGGCTGCCGCCCTCACCACGGCCCTGACCGCCGGTGGCATGCGCAGGAGCTGCTCGGGTGTTCAGTCCAGTATACAGGCTGTCTTTCTGCTCACACTTCTGCTCACATGCCTCCTCTCCTCAAAACATCATCATCATCATCATCATCAGGACTCTTCTCTGATGAAGACTGAATCTGCCATCATCGCTGGATTAAAAATCCCCCCAGTGCCTCAAGCTTTTTGTGATTTCGTTTCATAGATAGGGGCACAGAAGTTCAGAGAGGTTAGTGACCTGACCGAGGTCACGCAGCGACCAAGTGGCGGCACCGGGGATTTGAGCCCTGGCCAGCATGCTTCCCAAGGCCCCGCTCTCTGCCGCCGTATTCCTCTAGAGCTCAGCCCTCGCCAACGTCAAACCAGAGCATGCATCAGGATCCCTGGGGCCCATCAGAGCACAGATGCCTGGACCTCAGCCCCTGAGTGTGTGACTCAGTAGGCCTAGGGCAGTGCATTTGCTAACAGGTGCCCAGGAGAGGCTGCTGCTGAGGGCTCACACTACAAGAACTACCCACTTAGAAACACCGTGTCTGTGACTTCAGCAGGTTCTTGGACCTCCCATAATCCCTCCACGCACTTCGGGCAGCAGGAGGGTCTGAAGACCACGCCTGAGTCTCAGGCCTGCTCCTTTGGCAAACTAGACTCTTCCTTAATAAAAGTGAGTTATCTGACCTTGAAACACACCATAGCTGACACTCCATGAAAAGGCCTCTGCTTGTCTTAGCGACATGATGATAAATATAGGGCCCGGAGCTTCGTGTCAGTATTTTAATAATCGTTGAGCAGAGCCTTGGGAGCCAATTTCAGAACTAGGACAGTTTTTTTTTTTTTTTTCCTTCTTCTTCTTCTAAAACTACTTGGTTTCCAGCTACTAAAACTTGTGGGCATCTAAGACTGATGGGTCCAGAAGGGTTTTGACTTAGTTTCCCCCAAGTATGAGTGCTACACAGAATTTGAAATCTCGTTCCAGTAAAGCAGATGCACTAATGCTTCCCTCCGGCAGGCCTCCTCCTCCTCTTCTTCCTCCTTCTCCACCTCCCTCACCTCTTCTTCTCCTCTTTCACCAGCTTCCTCTCTGAAGCTGAGTCAGCCCAGGATCTGAACAGGTGGGTGGAGCCCTGCCTGTCACCAGCCTGCCTCCTTCTCCTCCCACGTGGCCAGAAGGTGAGAACCGGCACTGTCGGGAGGTGGGAGGGGCTGGGGGGCCGGGACCCTGGGGAGCTTGCCTGGCTTCCCCCTCCCCACCTGCAGACACCTGCATCCTCCCAGGCCGTTGCAGTGGTGGGGATGGAGCTGTTGCTGACTCAGTACAGACCAGTAACAGGCACTGGTCCTCCACGCTCCCACCCTCCACTACCCCTGGAATAAAACAAGCCTCCCACTTGGTCCAGCCCCCACCACTCTCGCTGACTGCACCTCCCCTGTGCTCCCTCTCAAACCGTGCTCAGACACGCTGGCCTCCTTGCTGCCCTCCAAGTGCACCAGGTAAGCCCTGTCTCAGGACCTTTGCAAAGCCGTTCCCTCCTCCCCAGAGACCTGCATGGCTGGTTCCTCACATGATTCAGGTCTCTGCTCAAAGGCCACCTTCTCACACACCCCCACGAAGAAACTCCTCCCAGCCCTCTCCCACACCTGCTCTCCTTTCCTGGAGCACTAGTCACCACCCTCATTGCCGGACGTGCTCTGTGCCCATTACTGTAATCTCTCTCAGTAGAGTGCAGGGAACGCAGAGGCACCACCACCAGGCCTGGGCTCAGCTCAGCGCTGTGTTCCCAGGGCTGGACTCACAGGAGAGCTCAGTGGTCGTGAAGGGGTGAACGCCGCCACCGACGGAGGAGAGCAGAGGGCTAGCTGGACGATTTCATGCCTATCCTCTCACCCATGCTGCCAAGCAGGAGTCACTGGCCCTTCCTTTTCGTGTGATGATGGCTCCGCTAAGCAAGGGGCCTGAGTTCCCCAGAGCCACACAGCAGTAAGGGGACCTGGGCCAGGAACCCAGGTCTGTGTGCCTGTAGGCCCAGGGATGGGGAGTCAGCTGGACCCAAGTGTGGATGCCTCCCAGGATGGGACCAGGCCCGGGGTGATGGAGTGCAGGTGGGAGGTCAGAACATGGGGTCGGACAGCATGCGGTGGCTGTTGCCCTGGGTCTGGGGGTGCCCATAGAGGGAGACCGAGGGCTGAGGTAGGACCCCAGATGGACTTCACTGTAGGACTTGGAGCAAAAGCTTAGTCCCCCAGAGTGGGGAGGGGGCTTGTAGAGACTATCTCGGGGCTAGGGTTGGCCAGGGTGGGCCGGCCCCAAACCTTTCCAAGCCCCACACACATGATTTATGGAGCTGGGCTTCTGACATGACCCTGTCCTGCCGGGGTGGGATTGGGCTGGACCAGTGTAAGAGATGGGTTGTCAAGAGATGGGGTGTCAGCGAGGCCAGAGCTGGGATCACGCACCCTGCCAGAGGACTGTCAGCTCCCAGAGCGGCCTGGGGTCTCAATGGAGATGACGGGAACTGGCACCAAGTAGAAACAGTGCCCAGTGCCAGGATGACAGACAGGCACATCTCCCTGGGAGATGGGGAGGAAAGTCCAAAATGAACCAGCTCAGAATGACCTGACTGGGAGGGACTGGAGACCCGTCCCAGATTCAAGCCTCGGGGACTGTGGGCAGAGTTAGCAGGGCCTGAAACAGCAGCCTGGCCAGTGGAAGGCAGCCGCCCTCTCCCGTTCCTGCTCCTGCATACACGCGCCTTCCTCAGCTTCCTCATCCCTGAGACAGGACAGCGACCCCAGCCTGGAGTCGGGTGGTGTATGTGTTCTAGGACGTATGAAAGGTGTCAGCACGGTTCCTGACCCATGGGTCAGAGCTCAAACCAAGGTTATCCTACAGCTTCCTTTGGTCCCCCGGGAGAACATCCGCTTCACTCCTAGAAGCCCCTGGCTCCCTTCGGAGAGCTCATGTCCAAAGCGCCTGCAGGAGCGGGGCTTGGGTGTCAACCCCAGGTCTGTGCTCGAGGCCTGGAGTGAACCAGGGGTGATTCTGCCTCAGGGGTCCCACGACTGGTGGAAGGGGCCGGCCAGCAAATGAATGATGACGTGAATCCCAGTCCCTTTGAATGTATTCAGGACCTGCAGGTCCCACCCTGCAGCTGGGGGTTCAGTCCCTGACCACTTCACTCCCTGGGAGCCAACGCCAGTGGACTAGGGGCGCGGCCCAGTTCTGAAACTCTGGAAACCGTGGCTTGGGCTCTGGAGTCAGGCCTGGGCTCTTCCTCTGGCTGGGAAAGCGCCCCACCTTCTCTGACCCTTAGCCTCTTCTGCTGTGAAATGGGTGCCCCCCTGGACTGCGCAGCTGGCAGCGAGGGGATGCGATTAAAGCGCTGAACGCTGAGTGAGCCCGTGCCTGTCGGGCTGTGAGGGCTCCTTCTCAGGAAGTGAGAAGCCTGAGCCCCCCGGGAGGGCGCAGAGGCGGGGGAGGGCAGGGCAGCGGATGAGCGCGCTAAGCGGAAGGGCAGGGCCACGCCAGCAGGGCCCCCTCCACTGTGGGGACACCGTGGGGACACTGGTGGCCTTAAAAGCAGGACAAGCCTGCCACCCAGTGCCGCTAGGTGCCACCACAGCGGCCGGGCCGGGCAGCCACCTCGCCTGGCTCCAGCGCCGCACCCCCTAGCTCCGGCCTGGGAACTACAGTGTTCTGCAGGGAGCTGATGACCCAAGGCTGCCACCGCCCATCCTCCCCTGAGAAATCACCCTCACGTCTGACTCTCCAAAGAGCTCACGAGTCCCCAGGGGGGCTTCAGACTCCTGCAGGAAGCCCGGCAGGTGCCAAGAAGGCCCCGCGCGGCTGGAGCGACTCCCAGCAGGAAATGACTGAGGAGCCAGAGCAGCTGCTCCCTAGGGCGGCTCAGGGGTAAAGTCACCCACCCGCCAGCGCTGGAGACTCAAGAGTTGCGGATTCAGTCCCTGGGTTGGGAAGATCCCCTGGAGAAGGGAATGGCAACCTACTCCAGTATTCTCGCCTGGTAAATTCCACGGACAGAGGACCCTGGCGGGCTACAGCCCATAGGGTTGCAAAAAAAGCTGGACACAGATTAGCAGCTAAACCATCCACAGTATTTAAATTTAAATTTTTCTTTTCTTTTTTTTTTTTTTTTTGGCTGCACCATGCAGCTTGTGGGACCTTACTTCCCTGACCAGGGATCAAACCCACGCCTCCTACGCTTCAAGTGTGGAGTCTTAAGCACTGGTTCTCCAGGGAAATCCTACTCTTATTTTATGATTAATATTGCCCAGAACTGTTATAGGACTTTGAGACACATTCTCATTAATGCTCACTCTCTGACCTGTGACCTAGGAACCATCACTTCCCCCACTTTACAGATGAGGAAACTGAGGCACAGAGAGGTGAAGTCATTGGTCCAGCATCATGGAGCCAGGAAGAGTCAGAGTGGGGATTTGAACCCTGATCCTGGCCTGAGCTTCTAAGCTGCAATAACACAGAGACTTCTGGGACTTACAAGCTTCTTCAGATCACCAGTATAAATCCTGGAGGAAAAGACAGTTTCTTGAAAAAAAAAAATTTTTTTTTTAAAGGTCTGGTAAGAACCAGTTCCATACATCGCTTCTTTAGTCATCCTTTATAAACAGTGGGTCGCTGAGGGTCGGACAAGACTGAGCGACTTCCCTTTCACTTTTCACTTTCATGCACTGGAGAAGGAAATGGCAACCCACTCCAGTGTTCTTGCCTGGAGAATCCCAGGGACGGGGGAGCCTGGTGGGCTGCCGTCTATGGGGTTGCACAGAGTCGGACACGACTGAAGCAACTTAGCAGCAGCAGCATAAATAGTTTTATAATTTTAAAGGAGACAGAGCAGGGCGGAAAGAGAGAAATCACCCCTACCAACAGGACTGGCCCACTGTGGACTTGTGGAGGGAATGCTGACTTCTGACCCTCTGCCCTGTCTTTGGCCCTTTTTCTCCCTCAGCAGGGTCCTGTCCCCATCCTCAGCCTTCCCTCCTCTTACTTTTTAAACACTTGCTCTTGGGAAAAGTCCTGTTCAACGGATCAAAAAAGAGAGGGGCTCTCCTGGTGGTCCAGGTGTTGGGACAGTGAGCTTTCACTGCAAGGGGCACAGGTTCAATCTCTGGCTGCGGAACTAAGATCCCACATGCTGCACACAGACAAAAATATGGGGAAATAAGAGTGATGGGAAGTAGGCTTTAAAGGCGGAATTCTAGGCAGAAGGTGGGAGGCAAGAGAGAGGAAGAAGACAGAATGAGAAGAGGAGGCCAACAGAGAGGAAGGGAGTCTGGGGTTTACTGAGCACAGACTTGGCTCCAGATACATTCTCACATCCCCTTATGTGAACCCTGCTGCCAGCCTATGGAATGGGCACTGCTCCCATTTAAAAGATGACAGGACTGGGGCTCCCAAGGGTGCAGGGACTAGCATGAGGTCACCCACGAGAAAGTGCTAGAACCAAGACTCACACCCAGCCTCCTCGACGTCCTGTGTGGAGTTCACTGGGTGTTCTCTGAGCCCTGGAGTGAGCCTCGGGCATGCTGGGAGCTGGGGTGGGGGACGTGGGCAGATAAAGGAGACCTAGCTCCTGGCCTTCAGCAGCTTGGGCTGAAGCCTCATGTTCAGTGAGGTTCCGGTGCCTGGACTCCTAGTTCAGACTGGGCCAGTTCTGGCTTTTGGACTATTGGAATATGGAATATTACACACCCAGCAGAAAGATTCTTAAGACATTGCTCTCCACTTGGACACTAAAAATCTAACAAAGGAAGAAGTGGAGCTCATGTTAAAAAAAAAAAAAAGAAGAGGTGAGAGTCAGTGTTTGAAGTGACTCTGCCTTGATGAGCTGTGTGATCTTAGGCAGCATATTTGGGCAACAATCAATCTTGGCTAAGTTTCTTCATCTGTAACATGGGTCAATGCCTTGGCCCAGGCTACTCCAGAAGGCTGGGGAATAACATAACAGATATGGAAGCAATCTGTAAGCTGAAAAGCATTTCACTACACAGATGACATCACACTAATAAAGAATCATTGATTGCTTTCTGAATTTCTCCTGTCAGTGAAGCTGCTTGTAAGAACTTGATCATTGGACTATGAGAATCTGAGAGTGGCCTGGACCTTGGTGACCTTCACAGGGGCTCAGAAACATTGCAGAAGTGTTAACGCCCTGACACTTGCTCCCCAGCTCCCATCATCAAAAATGCTGATACTGCTACACTCTCCAGTGCAGTAGGCATCTCCTCCAGTTTTGTAGGTGGAAAAACTAAGGTCAACTTGCCTTAGCCTGTAAGCCACCGATTCCCTGACACACCAGATTCCCTGCCTCTTTCTATACCTCCTCCCACTCTTCCCCTCTCCCCAACCCCATCCTTCACAAGGATGAAGACAAGAGGCAAAGCTGACATGAAAAGGCAGCCCAGTGGCTTAGGACCAAGATCCCAGCGAGCAGAGACCTCATTTATAAAACCAAAGAGAGTCCTGAGGAAAGTTAATTGAAGTGAACGAAATCCTGAAGAATTTAGCACTCAATTTGAGAGGCTATTTTTGGCTGAACCAAGATGAAAAGACAAAAGAAAGTGCACCAAAATTGAAGAGAAACTAATTTGGAAGACATAATAGGGAGCAAACTTCTCAAATTTCCTCAGCGCCCGGGAGACGTGATTATTCAGGAAATAATTAGATGCTATCCTGGGGGTAATAAAAGCTAAAAATGAAGAGGAAAGAAATTGAAAACTGCCAGAAAGGTCATGGGCTGCTCTCAATATTTTTTTTCCTTTACGGATTTGAAGATGCAAGAATTAATTTGCAAAATAACAATAAAGCAGTACAAACCAATCAGAGAGGAAATTGAGTTGGGAGGATCTAAACACCTTGCCCATCTGTTCGGGATGACTCTGCTGGGAAATGTAGGGCTAGGTGTGTCCTGAGTCTAAAAAGGACGGCAGTCCCTCCTGAAGGTGCTGGAGGCACACAGAACCTTGACACTGCCCCAGAGCTGAACTGCCCCTGCCCTGAGGGCTCAGCACACTTCTGTAAAGAGCCAGACAGTGAATATCTTCAGTTTTGAGGGCCAGATAATGCTGCAACTAAATTCTACTGGTGTAGCACAAAGGCAATAGCAGTCAGAATGTCAATAAGTGGGTGTGGCCATGTTCCAAATAAAACTTTATTTATAAAAACAGACAGCAGGCTGGATTTGGCTTTCCGGTGATAAATCTATTCCATCCCACCTGAATTAACACACCTGGTCTTCTTATTTGCAGTCTAATCCTGCTTCTATTTACACAAAAACACTGCCTATTAGATAGAACATGCTTTCTAAAACCCAACTAAGAGTAATAATGATAATGATGATAAAAAAGATAGCTGCTAGCATAGAAACAGAGTTTCTGGTATATGCTAGTTGTGGTTCTTGGCACTTCAATAACACCTGCTCTCTTCACAATGACCTTTATGAGGCAGGTGCAATTTTACAGATGGGCACTGATGCCCAGAGAGGTGACGTAACCTGCCCAAGGTCACACAGTCAGTGAGGGTCAGAGGTAACACTTGAACTCACAGTACAGCTCCAGAGTCCATGCTCTCAGCCACGAAGATTTATTGCCTCTAATAAGTTTGGGTCCAGATTCTTCAGGAGCTTCCCACTGCCTTCCCACTTCCGAAATCCAGCACACAATGCTCAGCACGCAGTGGCATCTGTGACTTAGTATTACATCTCACCTCCCCAGCCTCATCTTCCTCCAAGCCTCACCCTTGCCCCACGCATCAGAACTGCTTGAAGAACTCTATATTCCCATGCCTTTATTCATGATGTTCCCTCTGCCTGTGACTCTCTTCTCCTGCACTAATATCTGTTCTGCCTTCCAAACTCAGCCCAAGTGTCACCTCAAAACAGGTGTCTGTTCCAGGTTGATCAAGTCACTTCCTCTCTTTGGGTCCTAGTTTCAATGCCTTCAATGTAATTGGTGGAAAGTATGGGAATGACTGATTCCCTAATAGCCATTAACACTTTAGTATAAATTAGACTATCTGATTAGCTTAGTTTCCTAGAAGCATCTTTTTTTTTTTTTTAAGATTTTTTTGATGTGGACCATTTTTAAGATCCCCTGGAGAAGGAAATGGCAATCCACTCCAGTACTATTGCCTGAAAAATCCCATGGACAGAGGAGCCTGGTAGGCTACAGTCCATGGGGTCGCAAAGAGTCGGACACGACTGAACAATTTCACTTTCTCATTTTTAAAGTCTTTATTGAATTTGTTAAAACATTGTTTCTGTTCCATGCTTTTTGGGGATATTTGCTCCAAGGCATGTGAGGGCTTCCCTGATGGTTCAGACAGTAAAGAATTTGCCTGGAATGCTGGAGAGCTGGATTCGATCCCTGGATCAGAAAGATCTGCTGGAGAAGGGAATCGCTACCCACTCCAGTATCCTTGCCTGCAGAATCCCATGGACAGAGAAGCCTGGTGGGCTACAGTCCACGGGGTCACAAAGAGTTGAACACAACTGAGTGACTAACACACACACGTGGGATCCCAGAGCAGGGATCCCAGTTTCCTGATCAGGGATGGAACCCACGCCCCCTTGGAAGGCAAAGTCTTAACCACTGAACCACCAGGGAAGGCCTGCTAGGAGCATCTTGAAGGAATGAGATACAGAAGAAACAAGCCCAAGTGCAGGAGAGAAAAAGATTGTTCATCATATGGCTCAACTTAGGCTGAAAGCTTTGATTCTACCCAAACAAGCCTGACAACTTCTCTCTCCAGCCTATATTCTTCCAGGGCACTGAGCTCTGTCAGACTGACCCCTGAGCTCTGTACCTGCTTCACCAGAACCCAGATTCTTTAACTCCAAGAATAGTGTGACTTTTTCCCAACCCCATAGTGCATAAAGAGCTGCACTTGTCAGGATAGGCAGCTTGATTAAAACATCCCTTCACATGCCAACTCCTGCTCTAATTCCAATCCTCCAAGGAAACTTTGACCTATAAATTGGTTTTCATCCATAAATCTGATTGAAATTATTCCCCAGTGCACTACTCAAGAAAAAAAATTTTTTTTTACTCTTTCACGCATTCTTTCATTTCAAAGTAACTTTGAACTAGGAGTGTTAACTCTGATTCTAGCATATTATCCTTCTGTCTTCTATCCATCCATCCTTCTATATAGAAAGATAGACAGACAGACAGACAGACAGATACGGCCGCATCAGGTCTTACTGTGGTGCTTGGGCTCTCTAGTTGTGGCACATGGGCTTAATTGCCCTGTGACATGTAGGATCTTAGTTCCCTGACCAGGGATCGAACCCATGTCCTCGGCATTGGAAGGCAGATTCTCAGTCACTGAACCACGAGGGAAGTCCCCATCCATCCTTCTTTCCGTCTCTTCTTCCACCCAGCTGACCTCCCATCCATTCTCCATCCATCTACCCTTCCCTTCATCCATTCTTCCATTCATCCTTCCTCCTACCCATCTTTCCATCCAACCTTCCTTCCATCCATTTCATCCATTCATTCACTCAAAAACTGGCTGGGTGCCCACTGTAAGCCCGGCCCATTACTGGGGCTCAGTGGTCAGTGCTGCACCCGCAGGGAAGGACGTGACCTCTTGGGGCTTACCCCAGGACAGGGGGTGTACGGGAAGAAGCATTTGTTCTCCTTCTGTCTAAGCATCTCTCCTCCCGTGCCATTATTTCCACGAAGTGCTGGGTCCTGTTTCCTGGAGGCACTTGAGGTCCTGCCTGCTCATCCTCACTCTCCTTCACCTCTTACCCTACATGTCTCTGAGCCTCAGTGGGCTGTGTCTCCTCCACCCCTGCCTCACTTCCCTTTCTAGGTGAACTCCTCATATGCCTCACTTCAGTCCTGCCCTCTGCAGCCCCTGGCCTGTCCATTAATCACCCCACTAATTATTTTCACATTCCTGTCTATATGATGCTCATATTCAGCAACTCCTTCTCTGGTCTGAGTCCCTGGGACCCTGGTCTGGACGCTTGAATAGCTGCCTCACTTATCTCTCTCACTGCCCTGAAGTCTTAGCAGGATAGCCAAGGTTCTCCACATAAAATGACAATCAGGCATTAATATCTGTCTGCTCCAAACCCTCCACTGGAGCCCATTTCACTCCCCGTAAGATCTGGAGTCCTGACACGATCCCACCCAGCCCCGTAGGACCGCTGACTCTCCTGCTGCCCTCCCTCCAACCCCACTCCTACCCCAGGGCCTTTGCACGTAGCCTCCTCCCACTGGGAGGCCTCTCCTTTCAGCTCTCCCATGGCTCACTCTCCCTTCATTTGGGAATTACTCAAGTATTCCTCGGGCTTCCCTGCCTGGTGGCTCAGATGGTAAAGAATCTGCCTGCAATGAGGAAGGCTCAGGTTCGACCCCTGGGTCGGGAAGATCCCCTGGAGAATGGAATGCCAACCCACTCCAGCATTCTTGCCTAGAGAATTCCATGGACAGAGGAGCCTGGCGAGCTACAGTCCATGGGGTCGCAAAGAGTCAAACACGATTGAGTGACTAACACACACACACACACACACACACACACACACACCCCATCAGCAAGGTTTTCTCGAACCACCATCACATTCCAGCCTTCATCACTCGCTATCTCATTTCCCTGCCTTATTTTCTCTCGTGACATTTTCTACCACTGGGCACACAACATATTTGTGCATCTCTTTGCTGCTGTCTTCTCCCACGAGGATGAAAACCCCTGAAAGCAGGGGCCTTTTCTGGCTTGGTCACTGCTCTGCCTGCAGCATCTCTCCCAATGCCTGGCAGAAAGTAGGGACTCGACACCTCCCCGGAATGAATGAATGCAAGGACGAATAAATGTCTTCCTCTCTAGCGAATCTCTCCCCTCGGCCTGCAAACACGTCCAAGCCTCTATTTTTTAAAACAAATTAAACAAAATAAAAACTTCCCCTTGCCTATGAAGCTTATCACCTTTGTTTTTCCTTTCATCACCAACCAGAGGCAGAACTTTTTTCCCCACAATTGCTATCAATGTGCACAGACAGTTAGGAGCTCCCCTTTCTCAACTCACCACCCCTGTATATGCTGACTGATGTTCTGGATTCAAGGTGGCCTGGGGGAAGGCTTCCCACAAGTCTCCAACTCTGGATCCACTTCCCAGCTTTTGCTACATCCTTAACACTCCCTTCACACTCTTTGATTCAGTATCTTTCTTGAAACAACTCATCTATTTATTTAAGCAAGGTTATCTGAAAAGAGATCTTATAATCCAACAGGAAATAGAAAATCTGGGCAACAAATCATAATTGAGATGCAACCGCAAAAATAAAATGAAAACAAAGGGATTAACTTCTAGATGGAGGCTGTCACTTGCTGGGGGCTCTGGGCTAGAACATCCCTCGCCTCCTTTGCTCTTTGTGGAAAAAGAGCTCAGAGGGACATCAGAGACACTGTGTCAGGCCTGTCCCAGGGTGACTGCCGTAAATCTTGGAAGTTAGCGAAGAGAGATCTCAAGACATGCATCACGTAGCCTGTAACCATTTTCCAGTGCATATGTATATCAAATCACAGTGCTGTATACTGTAAATACATACAGTGTTATTTGCCAGTTATGTCTCAATAAAGCTGGGAGGAAAACAGGACTGGGAGTTCCCCATTAGTTGGAGCCACCAGGACTGGAGGAGCACCTGGGAAGTGCTGGACATTCTCAGCATCTCTAGATGGTATTTAATGTCCCTGAATTTATGGCACTTAATGTCCTGCCTGCGTGACCTCCCCCAATTCAAACTCACTTTCTGAGTGAGGCATAAGCCTCCCCCTTTGGAAGATTCTAGAATGGTGGAAAGGGAGCTGGACTGTGAGTCACCCTGAGGCCAGTCCTTGCCCCGTTCCAGACCCGCAAGCAATCTCAGAGAACTCACTTCTCTCTCCAGAATGTGCTTTCATGCCATTAACAGTAGGAGTTGATATTGAGCATTTTAGACATTTATAATCTGCTGAGACCTTATGTTTATCATTTTAGTGATAAATTTAATATCCCACTAAATGAATATATCACAACTCACTTAACCCCACCATGAGAAATTCACATAGTCTTTAGCCTTTCACAGCTCTAATTCACACTGTTATAAATGTGTTTTCCCATTATACCAGCATTTTCCCTATTTCTGAGTTATTGCATAGGATAAATGTCCAGCATTGGTATTCCTAGACTGAAGCATGTGGGTCTAATCCTCTCTGGCCAACGACCCTCCTGCAGGCTTGGACCACTTCAGAACCACACACACAGAACCAGGAAGTGGCTCTGGGAACTCACCGCAAGTATTAGCAGCAAGGATATCCCCTTTAGACATCTTAAGCACATGGAAGTTTAGGAAAATGTGAATTTAAAGGGAAGAACTAGTCCGTCTTCAAGCAAATTTGTGATGTGGCTCAGAGCAGACCCCTTGAAAGCCCCAGGGGCCTCAAACCCTCCCCCCTCTTGGTTCCTCCTTCTCCCCAATTGTCTGATGCCTGGAACAAAGAAAGGGTTCTGGAGAAAGAAACTTTCCCCCTTGCTTTTTCTCCTGTGGACCCGTCACATCACCCGCTTCCCTCTAATGAGGAGGCCCACAGCCTGGGTGCCTCTTATACCCACCAAGATGGAAATCTGAAACTTCACCCTTTGAGATCTCTGTGGAAGTCTGGGAGCATCTTATTCTTGGTTTTGAAGAAGGAGGTGTGTATCTTCTACGTGAGGTCTCAGCTTCATCCAGCAGCAGAGCATACTGACACTACCTTCCTCCTGGGGGACACATGTCAGCTCCCTGAGGGCAGAGATTTGCATCTGTCTTGTTTACAGCTGCGGTTTCCGAATCTAGAGCAATTCCAGGTACAGAGTGGTGGATCAGCACATACTCGTTGAAGGAATGGCTGTTGCAACCAACTTCCTCCACTTTGAGTTGTATCTGGTGCAGGAAGTGGGTTCAAGCCATTCCAAGTCATATCGTTTCAACTCCAATGGGCACGATGATGATCTAATAACATGGCAGCTTATGGAGAAATACAGTGTTTCTAGTCTGAAAAAAATGTAGGATTATCCAAGTTCAAATCCAGGCTGAATACAATGAAGTCACCAAGAATCATTTTTTTAAGAAGATGATTAGAATGTGATTGTTTCTGCCCCTGCAGGAAGTGGATATTCATTCTGAGAAGAAAGAGAAGAGAAAGAGAAAAGAGAAAGAGGGGAAAGAGAGAGGGTGAAAGATGAAAGGGAGAAGAGACAGATAAGAGAGGAGAATATGTGACTCAATGAACAAATGCAATATAAGAATAGAAAGTTTAAAAGTTCCAGACGTATGTTGAAAACATTTGCTCACTAAGTCAGTTTTAAATATTGGCAGGGAAAAGTAAAACAAGGTTTTAAAAATTGGGCTTAAAGTTGATTATTAGGTTTCTGAATGCATTCCAGGGTGGTGTGGGGAAGCTGCTCCCAAGCCCTGAGCCCCGCTGTCAGGAACCTGGGCGGAGTAGCCGGCCTCCAGGGCAGGGAACCAACGCCAGAGCCAGGTCAGGACCCTGGAGAGCAGCGAGCCTGCAGGAGGCTGGAAGGTGCTCAGCTTGCCCAGCAAGGCAGGAGGAAGAAGGCTTCTTCCCCCAAACCCCTTCTGAGGATTAAGGATTGGACCCCTTCCCTCCTCACCGGGGCCCTGCGACTGGGGGATATAGAGACTGAAAAGCGGAACCATGGAGCTGAAAAGTGGTTGTCATGGCTCTCCTTCTGAGATTCCAACCTCAGATCCAACTACGCCACGGATCGCTCCTCCTCACTGCTGGCTTCTGGGTTCTGTGTGTACTTGATTCTAGACACCATGGGTCCCCTACTCTGCCCATAGTACAGGTGAGAAAACTGAGCTTCAGCAAAGTGAAATCAAAGTCACCCTGAGAAGATGCCTAACATTCGGAAGGGGAGGCAGACGTGCAGAAAAGATTTTGGGGCCTGTCGGAGGACGCCTCCTCCTCAGAGGGCAGTCCTGGACCTTTGGGGGCTCACAGATATCCCTGTCTAATAGTCCCAGAGCAGTGGTTCACAAAGACGCTAGATTCTGAAGTTCTTTGTATGTCTCTTTATCTTGTCTTTCCCCTTTTCCCTTTAGAAAGCCTACAACAGAGAAGCTAAGTAAAAATCAGCAAGTGGTTTACATTCCATAAGGAACACTTGCTGTGCTTGTCCAGGTTCCTTGCCGGTTGAACAACTTATGAAACCCCACACTGCCCCCAAAGTTTCTTTGGTTCTGGTCTGGATAAAGCTTAGTCCCTTCTGGAGCTCATCGCTGGGCAGCAGTCAGCGGTGAGTGCAGGGAAAGCTAGGAGACGCTGGTGACCACAGCCAGGTGGCTGGGCCCCGACGCTGGCCCTCTGAGGCTAGAATCACAGTACGGCCTAGAGAGGAAATGCTGAAGAGGCCAAGAGCAAGCACGCAAGTTGCGGACCTAGCGCTGTGGACAGGGGCCGCTCTGAGCCCGCAAGAGAGAGTCATGTCTCAAAGCAAAGCCATCAGATCCAGGTTGGATCAGGTTGGATCTCCGTACTGGTCTTCAGGGGCCTGCGGGGTGCTGTTGAGTGTCTGGCCCTGGGTCTCATCCCACTGCATGTTATGAGAGGCATAACATGAAGAGACTTGTCTCTGAGTGTCCCCTCCTCTAGGCATGATGAAGTCAGAAATTCCACTCACGCAGATGACAGTCTTTCTGTTGCATTGAGTCTTGCTCTTCTCTTTGTGCTCATTCAGAATGCAACTAGCACCTCCTAAGACATCCAGGGCTGGGTCTCTAACCTTGGGGAGTGAGGTAGTGCACTAGTCAGGATGCTCCAGAGAAACAGAGCCTACAGGACACACAGATACAGAGTATATATACAGATATAGATAGACAGGATATTCTATCTGTATATTTATCCTTTATTTAGATTATATATATATATATATATATATATATATACACACACATATAATGACAGATAGATAACAGACAGATACATGTCTATTGATTCTGTTTCTTTGGAGCATCCTGACTAGTGCACTATCCCACTACCCAAGGCTAGAGACCCAGCCCTGGAAGTCTTTTATCTTTATAGATGGCTAGTTATGCCATCTATATATATGTGTGTGTGTGTCTGTGTGTGTGTGTGTGTATGTGTGTCTGTGTGTGTATATATATATATCAGTTCAGTTCAGTGGCTCAGTCGTGTCCAGCTCTTTCCGACTGCATGGACTGCAGCATGCCAGGCTTCCCTGTCCATCACCAACTTCCGGAGCTTGCTCAGACTCATGTCGACTGAGTCGGTGATGCTATCCAACCATCTCATCCTCTGTCATCCCCTTCTCCTTCTGCCTTCAATCTTTCCCAGCATCAGGGTCTTTTCAAATGAGTCAGTTCTTCACATCAAGTGGCCAAAGTATTGGAGTTTCAGCTTCAGCATCAGTCCTTCCAAGGAATATTCAGGACTGATTTCCTTTAGGATTGAGAGGTTGGATCTCCTTGCAGTCCAAGGGACTCTCGAGTCTTCTCCAACACCACAGTTCAAAAGCATCAATTCTTTGGCACTCAGCTTTCTTTATGGTCCAACTCTCACATCCATACATGACTACTGGAAAAACCATAGCTTTGACTAGATGGGCCTTTGTTGGCAAAGTAATGCCTCTGCTTTTTAATATGCTGTCTAGATGGACATAGCTTTTCTTCCAAGGAGCAACCGCCTTTTGAGTTCATGGCTGCAATCACCATCTGCAATGATTTTGGAGCCCCCAAAATAAAGTATGTCACTGTTTCCATTGTTTCCCCATCTATTTGCCATGAAGTGATGGGACCGGATGCCATGATCTCAGTTTTTTGAATGTTGAGTTTTAAGCCAGCTGTTTCACTCTCCTCTTTCACTTTCATCAAGAGGCTCTTTAGTTCCTCTTCACTTTCTGCCATAAGGGTGGTGTCATCTGCATATCTGAGGTTATTGCTCTTTCTCCCGGCAATTTTGATTCCATCCAGCCTGGCATTTCACTTGATGTACTCTGCATATAAGTTAAATAAGCAGGGTGACAATATACAGCCTTGACATAATCCTTTGCCAATTTGGAACCAGTCTGTTGTTTGATGTTCAGTTCTAATTGTTGCTTCTTGACCTGCATATAGGTTTCTCAGGAGGCAGGTAAGGTGGTCTGGCATTCCTATCTGTTGAAGAATTTTTCACAGTTTGTTGTGATCGACACAGTCAAAGGCTTTGGCATAGTCAATAAAGCAGAGGTAGATGTTTTTCTGGAACGTTCTTGCTTTCTTGATGATCCAGTGGATATTGGCAATTTGATCTCTGGTTCCTCTGCTTTTTCTAAATCCAGCTTGAACATCTGTAAGTTCATGGTTCAGGTACTGTTAAAGCCTGGCCTGGATAATTTTGAGCATTACTTTGCTGGCGTGTGAGATGAGTGCAATTGTGTGGTAGTTTGAACATTCTTTGGCATTGCCTTTCTTTGGGACTGGAATGAAAACTGACCTTTTCCAATCCTGTGGCCACTGCTGAGTTTTCCAAATTTGCTGGCATACTGAGTCCAGCACTTTAACAGCATCATCTTTTAGGATTTGAAATAGCTTAACTGGAATTCCATCACCTCCACTAGCTTTGTTCGTAGTGATGCTTCCTAAAGCCCACTTGACTTTGCACTCTGGAATGTCTGGCTCTAAGTGAGTGATCACACCACCCGTGGTTATCGAGGTCATGAAGATCTTTTTTGCATAGTTCTTCTGTATATTCTTGCCACCTCTTCTTAATATCTTCTGCCTCTGTTAGGTCCATACCATTTCTGTCCATATATACATATATATAATCTGGGATATCTACCTGTCTATCTCTATCTCTGAGCAAGCAAGTGAGTGAGAACAACAGGGGGTGGTTATTATGAGAAATTGGCTCACATGATTATGGAGGCTGAAAGCCCTAGGATCTGCCATCTGCAGGCTAAAGCTCCAGGCAAACCAGTGGTGTAGTTCAGTCCGAGTCTGATGGCCTGAGAACAGGGAGCGGATGAGGACAGCCCCAGTCTGAGGTCCAGAGAAGATGAGATTAAACCAGATGCCCAGCTCAAGCTGTGAGAATCTGAAAAGGGACAAATCCCCCCTTCCTGCACCTTCTGTTCTACTTAAGCCCTCAGCAGAGGGCAATCTCCATCTACTTGACTGACTCCACGGATCCAAATGCTAATCTCACCCAAAAACACCCTCACCATAGGCCCAGTATACCCAGAAAAAGTGCTTAATCAGGGTGCCTGGTGATCCAGTCAAGTCGACACAAAATTAGCCGTCACAGGCGGGGACCAGACCCTGTCCGGGCCCCTCGCGCCCGCGCCCGTGCCCGACGCTGGCGGCGGCCGCCTCCCTTCTCAGCCACGCTCAGTGCTTCTCCGCTAATGAGAGTGTTGCTCCAGTGTTTCCAGTGCCCATGCGAGAGGGCGGCTTGCCCTGAGGCTGCACATGAGAGCCACAGGGCTTCTGAAAACCCCAGAGCTGTGGCCACACCCCGATCACCTCTGATGCTAAGGCCATCTGACCAAGCCGGTATTTATCCGGGCATCTACTACGCTCCAGGTGCTTTATTCCCATCAGCCCATTCACTGCACCGCCCTATAGAGCTACTGCTGCTGCTGAGTCGCTTCAGTCGTGTCCAACTCTGTGCGACCCTATAGACGGCAGCCCACCAGGCTCCCCCATCCCTGGGATTCTCCAGGCAAGAATACTGGAGTGGGTTGCCATTTCCCTAGAGCTACAGTCCTCCCCATTCTACAGAGGAGGAGCTGAGCCTTAGGCTAGCTGTCTGGTCAGGGTGACTCAGCGCCAGGACCAGGACTCAGGTATCTGATTGCACAGACCCCACGCCTAACTCTGCCCTGGCTCATCTCGGAGAGCTGACCTCTTTAATCATGCTGGGGTTGCAGGAGTAGATGCAACACATACAATCCCTGTCTGCATGGAAGCTGCAGTCGGGGGGCAAGTGCCATGGGGGGATTTCTGAGCACGTGCGCTCTGTATGACAATCCTAAAAGGTAAAGGCGTGATCATTCCTATTTGACACTCTGAGGCAGGGCTCAGAGAGGTCAAGTAACTTTCCCCAGAGTCACACAGCTGGGTCCAGCAAGACCTGGGAGGGGCCGGTGAAGAGCCCACCTGTGGTGTCTGGGTGACAGGTGAAGGTGTGGATGTGAGTACTGGGGCTTTTTCAAACCACCCTGACTCCCTGCCCCTTCCAGAGCTGGAGTCCACTGAATCGCAGCAGAGGAA
The DNA here is from genome assembly GCA_006410635.1 of Cephalophus harveyi. Taxonomy (NCBI): domain Eukaryota; kingdom Metazoa; phylum Chordata; class Mammalia; order Artiodactyla; family Bovidae; genus Cephalophus; species Cephalophus harveyi. Next base: position 445,391 of record SJYT01039283.1, on the reverse strand, counting down.
GGCTGGTGTCTTCTTGCCGTAATCCGGAATTCCTAGAGGCAGTTTCCCTGCCCCCAGTTGGCTGTGTGGCTTTGAGCTCTCTGAGTCATCATGCCGCCCTCCCGGCAGGGTCAGTGTGATGGTCAAATCAGACAGACCATGGGCGAGTGGTAGCAGACAGGGCTGCCAACACGTATCGGTCCGTTCTCCCAAACCTCAGGACGGCGGTGAGGTCTTGGGAGATCCACACCCGCACTGGGAGAACCATTAACTGATAGAGGGCATGCTAACAAGCGGCGCCAGGCCCAGAGATGCAGCCCCTCTGGACTCAGCGTTGGTTTTCCGGCGTCTGTGGCCCCCTGAGTACTGCCCGATGGGGCTCAAGGGGCAGAGGCCTTTCCAACACTGGTGCAATATTCACATTGGCCACAGGAGGGCAGCATGCGCCCGTGCAACGCCCAGCTCCTGGGAAAGTGATTCTGGAGCAAGGAGCGCTTACTGCTTCTCCCGGGGGAAAGGGGAGCTTGAGCTCATGCACAGGAATGGGGTAGAGCCCTCCACCCGTGCCCACCCACCCAACTCTGCCCAGTGTTCTTCCTCCTTACCCTCCTGCTTCACAGATACCACCAAGTCCTCGCTATAAGGGAAGTGCTTAGTTTAAGATTTACAGACTCGGGTAGATGTTCTATCATCACATTCCAGTCAGCCATTTCTCACTGAAAACCTGCTTCATGCCACTATTCCAGGGGCTGGGGACTCAGCAGTCACAACCTAGGCAAAGAGCCCTGTTCTCACTGAGCTCACAGTCTAATGCCAAGTTATTAGCTGCCTCCCCTCCACATAATATCTTATTATGAAATTTTTCAAACACGCATAAAAGTTGGAAGAACTGTCCAGTAAACACCCACAGATTCACCACCTCTATTGCATATCTATCCATTTATTTCTTCCTCTATTCATCCATCCTTTTTTTTTTTTTTTTTTTTTGAGCACTTCAAAATACGCTGTAAGTCTCTCTTTCCCTGCTGTAAAGTATGGTTGGAGTTCATGCTCTTTTACAGGTAAAATCGACGTATAGTGAAAGGGACAGATCGTAAGTGAACCAACGCATGGGTGATGACAAGTGCACCCACTTATGCACCCAAATCTAATCAGGGCAGAAACCGTTATTTGCTGCCTTTTATTAGTTCTGCAACTCTGGGCTGCCTATTCAACCTTTCTGATTTGGTTTCCTCTTTTTTTTTTTTTTTTTTAAAGAATTAGCCTGTTGGGCTTCCCTGGTGGCTTAGTGGTAAAGCATCCATCTGCCAGTTCAGGACGCACAGCCTCGATCCCTGATCTGGGAAGATCCCACAGGCTGTGGGGCAACCAAGCCCACTGGCCACAGCTGTTGAGCCTGCGCGGTAGAGCCCGGGAACCACAGCTGCTGAGGCTCAAGCGCCCCAGAGCCTGGGCTCCACGTCCAGAGAAGCCCCCGCAACGAGAAACCTGCACCCTGCAGGGAAGGGTAGCCCCCTCTCACTGCAACAAGAGAAATTCCCACTGTCCAGCAATGAAGGCCCAGCACAGCCAAAACTAAACAAAACGACATTAAGAAAGAACCAACGTGTTGAGAGCATGAAATGGAGTGATAATCTGAGTCCCTGGACCATGATAAACCCACACTTACACAGTCAGCCTGCCTGCCGTGGGACGCACTCTCCCGGCTGTGTGCCTTTGGGCAAGTCGCTTAACTTCTCGGAGCCTCTACTTCCTCCTCTGAAGTGAATCATAAAAGTAACCTTTCAGCAATAATCTTAACCCTAGGTGAACGCTAGAATCACCCAAGGAACTGTTAAACATAACCTACATGTCCCAAGTATTTGGAAATGTACCAGTATACTTTCAGAAGGAGAATGACTAGAGCCAGGAGACCTGAGTTCAGGAACTCTTCTGCAGACGTGGCCCAACCTTGGGTAAGAAGTACGGAAGGTCTCTGGCCCTCAGCTTTTTCACCCTTAGAACGGCCGCATCACGGGCTCCTTATGAAGTACAGACAAGCTAGCGGATGTGAGAGGAGGCTGGGAGCTGTAATGCCTCCCACACCTATGCTGCTGTGTGTTCAGTTGCTCAGTCACGTCCTACTCTTTGCAACTCCATGGACTGTAGCCCATCAGGCTCCTCTGTCCATGGGACTTCCTGCAAGAATACTGGAGTGGGTTGCCACTTCCTTCTCCAAGGGATCATCCCCACCCAGGGATCAAATTCATGTCTCTTGCATCTCCTGCATTGGCAGGCGGATTCTTTACCACTGAGCCACCCAGGAAGAGTCTACACCTATGAGATGTAATTATTTAGGAACACCGGGAGTCAGAAGGGATCTTCCAGATCTAGTTTGACAGAATCAACTGTTTTAAAGAAGGGGAACTGAAGCATAGGGAAGAATCAGACTTTTTTTTTTACTACATCTGAGTAAGTTCAATCTGGTCCAGATGATACCTCAGACCCCAGGGGGTGCAGTGACCCCAGGAGTTCACCTACTCCCTTCCTCAGGCAGCCTTTCCTCGGAGGCATCGTCTCTTTCCTCTGTTGTCTGCCTTACACAGTTAGGGACTTACAAAAACTCCCATGTTTTCCATTGTGTTCAGTTCAGTCGCTCAGCCATGTCAGATTCTTTGTGACCCCATGGACTGCAGCACACCAGGCTTCCCTGCCCATCACCAACTCCCAGAGCTTGCTCAAACTCATGTCCACTGAGTCAATGATGCCATCCAACCATCTCATCCTCTGTCATCCCCTTCTCCTCCTGCTTTCAATCACTCCCAGCATCAGAGTCTTTTCCAATGAGTCAGTTCTTCACATCAAGTGGCCAAAGTATTGGAGCTCCAGCTTCAGCACCAGTCCTTCCAATGAATATCCAGGACTGATCTGCTTTAGGACTGACTGGTTTGATTTCCTTGCAGTCCAAGGGACTCTCAAGAGTCTTCTCTAACACCACAGTTCAAAAGCATCAATTCTTCAGTGCTCAGCTTTCCTTATAGCCCAACTCTCAAAACCATACATGACTACTGGAAAAACCATAGCTTTGATTAGATGGACCTTTGTTGGCAAAGTGATGTCTCTGCTCTTTAATATGCTGTCTAGGTTGGTCATAACTTTTCTTCCAAGGAGCAACATCTTTTGATTTCATGGCTGCAGTCACCGTCTGCAGTGATTTTGGAGCCCAAGAAAATAAAGTCTCTCACTCTTTCCATTGTTTCTCCATCTATTTGCCATGGAGTAATGGGCCCAGATGCCATTCCATGGTGTAGAAACAGAGAAATGAAATTTATGGCACATGGACCTTCAGTAGCCACTCCTGTGCCCCAGAGACATGAATAGCTGATCACTGAATTCTCCCCACCGAATCCACAGCTGCCTTAGACATACATCCATACATCAACACTGTACTGAAGTCAACATCACCAGATAATCAGCATTGACAGCCGAAATGAAACCTCTTTGCTCTTTCTCCTGATATGAAGTTTCACAAGCCAGACATGCTCCCCTGAGCATGACACAGAATGAAAAAGTCACCTAGCAGGGCCTGAAGACAGTGAGAGCTTGATGAGCACCTGTCACTTCCCCCGGCAGCTAACGCAGGTATTTGTTACTGCAAGGGTGGCAATTTTTGGGACACAGCCAGATCAAGAAAAGCTGGGGTGAGATTGTGTCTGGGGAGCTCCTGGTACCCAGCAGAGAAGGAGGTTGAGGGCCTGGCCATGCCAACTGGCAGGAGCAGGGCAGGTGAGTCTGGGGAAGTACCGACCTGGAGGTGATGGGGAAGAAGGCAAGGCTGGAAGATGGGGTGGGGGCAGTGAGACAGTCCCATTCAGATGAATGAAGGCAGCAAGGGGAAGGTGCCTGTGGGGGTCCCAGCCGGCGAGACAGAGATACCTGAGAGCAGGTGATGGGCACGGATCCAGGCAGTATGCAGCCAGTTGGTACGCACTGAGTTGGACTATAGAGAAGGCCGAGCGCCAAAGAATTGATGCTTTCCAATCGTGGTGCTATGAGAAGACTCCTGAGAGTCCCTTGGACAGCAAGGAGATCAAACCAGTCCATCCTGAAGGAAATCAACCCTGAATACTCACTGGACTGATGGTGAAGCTGAAGCTCTAATACTTTGGCCACCTGATGCAAAGAGCCAACTCACTGGAAAAGACCTTGATGCCGGGAAAGACTGAGGGCAGGAGGAGAAGAGGGCTGACAGAGGATGAGATGGGTGGATGGCGTTACCAACTCTATGCACATGAGTTTGAGCATGCTCCAAGAGAGAGTGAAGGACAGTGAGGCCTGGTGTGCTGCAGTCCACGGGGTCACAAAGAGTCACACACGACTGAGCGACTGAACAACAACTCACTGAGTGCGGAGGTGTGGAGGAGTCAGAGAAGAACAGGAGAGAGTGGAGCACCCAGCCGGGGCTTAGCTCCAAGAATGAGGCTTCCCTCAGCTCAGCTAAATGAACAGGCAAAGTCAGGAGGCTGGGTCATACGTGCCCGCTCCCATGATCGGCAGTCGCCGGGGGCCGTGAACCCACCCCTCAGCTGCCCTCGTTGCTCTCAAGGGGCCTCAGCCACCAGCCTGGGGAGCTTCCCCGAGCAGCCCCCTCTGGCCCACAGAGCTGCACAAACTCTGCCCGCCTCTCCATCAGCAGCTGTCAGAGCACATTTGCCATCATAGCGTCATCTGCGCTCCAGGAAGCCCGGGAGGCCGGGCACTTCAGGGAATGGCCAGATTTAGTGATGCCTCAGATCTCTGGGTGACTTCAGTGGACTCACATCCTGGCTAAAACAGGGGAAGCTGGGACTTGGTGGGCTTCCAGGGGGAAAAGGGAAGAACAGTCTATCAAATGCCACCGCCTTGGTTGCAGTGGGCCTTCCAAACACATCCTGAATGGAGTAAGAGCTGAGATCCCTCCATTCCTGTCCTCTATTCCGTGATTAAGTCGTTGTGTGCTACAATGGTGTAGAAATCCGTTCAGCCACATCTGATTCTTTGCGACCCCATGGACTGTATAGCCCACCAGGCTCCTTTAGTTGTGAATTTCTTCAGACAAGAATACTGGAGTGGGTTACCATTCCCTTCTTCAGGGGATCTTACCGACCCAGGGATCAAACACACGTCTGCTGCAATGCAGGCAGATTCTTTACCCTGAGCTACAAGAGTGGGCTCCACATCTGCGAAATGACGACAGCTATACTTGCCCTGATGAATGGGACAAAAAACGAGTCTCGGATGTGAGTGAGCTGTTTGGAGAACACAGACGGATGGACTAGGGACAAACAAGTTGTTCTCCTGGGTGTCAGCTCTGCTTGGCAGTGGCTCCCTGATCACTGTTTGAGAAGGAGTCTGAAGCTGAGGTCAAGCCAGGCCAGAAGGTGTGCGGTGATGGCTGAGCTGTATCTGCTGTGGTGTGAGACGGGAGGGCACCCCTCCTTTGCAACCTTCATGCATGTGCGTGCTTAGCTGCATCTGCTGTGGTGTGAGACGGGAGGGCACCCCTCCTATGCAACCTTCGTGCATGTGCGTGCTTAGCTGCATCTGCTGTGATGCGAGATGGGAGGGCACCCCTCCTATGCAATCTTCCTGCATGTGCCTGCTCGGTCGCTTCCATCATGTCCGACTCCTTGTGCGCCCATGGACTGTAGCCCACCAGGCTCCTCTGCCCCTGGAATTTTCCAGGCAACAATACTGGAGTGGGTTGCCATTTCCTTCTCCAGGAGATCTTCCTGACCCAGGGATCAAATCCACGTCTCCTGGGTCTCCTGCCTTGCAGGCAGATTTTTACCACTGAGCCCCTGGGCAAGCCCCCGTATGCTATCCGCTTGCTATTTTTGTCCTAAATAGCTGTAAGATATCATTATTGGCATTTCTTCTTCAGGCCACTGCCAAAACCAGTCTGAGAAGAGGCCAATATGCAGAATTCACAACTCAGAGTCAGTCCACAGCCCCCCTTCTGGGCAGTGAGTGGGGAGCAGAGGGCCTGCCACCCTGGGTCATATCACATGGCTCCCCAGCCCTCACTCCTGCCTCATTTCCAGCTACATCCCTTCTTCATTCCAGTCAAAAACAAATGTTTCAGCTACTGTCTATCACACCACACACTTCCAGGCCTCAAAACTCGTCCTTCTGCCTGGAATGCACTTTCCTTCCCTGCCTAGCAAACTCCTACGCATCCTTCAAAACCCATGTCCATGACAGTTCTTCTGGGAGGTCTCAGGATACAACAGATCTCTCTCTCTCTCTTTTTTTTTTTTTTGCTGTATTAGAATGAGACTGGCGAGGCCAAGCATCCCTGGCCCACACACAGTAGGTATTTGGCTAGCACAGGGATCAGCACCACTACCTCCACCCCACTCACCCAAGGCTGGCCATGTGTTCAGCTTTCAGAACACAACACAGGCTCTCTCCTGACTGTTTACAAGCCCTTGATTCGCGTTTGGCTTGGCCCATGTTCTCCCAGACACCACGGAGCAAGGCCGTACTGGGGGAGCCACGGGATGCTGTGTTCCTATGTGCCTGGGGTGTGCGGGAACAGAGGGGGCAGTGGTCACGGACGAGCCAACCAGGAGCTCTGAAGGCCGCCCATTGCCATGGAAACGGGGCCCCGTGGGCCAGCCAGGCCCGGGCTGGTCAGTGAATGAATAAACGTGGCCCATTTTTCTGCCTTTGTTAGGAGCCTCCCTGGGGCTTCCTGCTGTCAGCCCCAGCTGTGGGGAAGGCGGAATTTGCCTGATATCGCCGGGCCTCCGCCTGGCAGCGCTGAGCCCAGCCCGGGCTGCCCCACGCCAAGATTCATGCCCGGCTAACAAGCCCCACTTTGTTCCTGTGGGAAAGTCCAGCCCCTCAGGAAAGAGCCCTCTCTCTCCAGCCGGCCCCTGGTCTGGGGACTCAGCGAGCCAAACAAAGCTCCATCCGCTGGCGATGATTCACAGGCCCCAGTGTCCACCTCCACGCCCGGCGAGGCCAGCAGACCTGCGTGGAGGGGCAGAGCCCCGGTGCATGCCTTTCCTGCTTCTCCAGGAGGCTGAGGGGGGAGCCACCCATTCCTAGACCTGGCCCCAGGTCTCCCACCCACCTCCGCCTCTGGCTTCCGAGTGAGGGCTGTGTGAGAGGCAGGTGGGCCTGGGCTGGGAGAAGCGGGAGCAGAGCCCAGCCAGTGCACGTGGGAGGCGCGAGGGTCGGGCCCGGCCTGGTCAGCCCGGCCCCCTCCCCCCTCCCCAAGGCTGAGGTTCAGTGGACTTGCATTCTCCCCTCTCCATCCGCTGGCGATGATTCACAGGCCCCAGTGTCCACCTCCACGCCCGGCGAGGCCAGCAGACCTGCGTGGAGGGGCAGAGCCCCGGTGCATGCCTTTCCTGTTTCTCCAGGAGGCTGAGGGGGGAGCCACCCGTTCCTAGACCTGGTCCCAGGTCTCCCACCCACCTCTGCCTCTGGCTTCCGAGTGAGGGCTGTGTGAGAGGCAGGTGGGCCTGGGCTGGGAGAAGCGGGAGCAGAGCCCAGCCGGTGCACGTGGGAGGTGCGAGGGTCGGGCCCGCCTGGTCGGCCCGGCCCCCTCCCCCCCTCCCCAAGGCTGAGGTTCAGTGGACTTGCATTCTGCCCTTCCCCTGCCCCAGGGCTGAGTGGGGTCCTGACCCAACCGCCGTCCACACGAGTGGCCTTGGCCTTATCATGTCACCTCATCAGCCTCAAGACAAGGATGCTGATTCTGGCTGCCTCCCAGGATGTCACTGATAGAGGCTGTGACTAAGGAGCAGCTGATGCTCCTCTGCCAGGCTCTCTGCAAAGGGCACCTGTGGGCTATATCTCATTGCAGCGTTTCTCACGGGGAGAATTCACCAGCCCAGACGTCCATGGGGAATAGCGGGCGGGTAAATGAAGGAGTGTGGAGTCCAGGGAGGGGACAGCAGGAGCCCCAGGGACCAGGGGTCCTTGCGGATCCCTACACCACCTACCCAGTCCATCCCCAATGACCTAGAGCCAACTTAGTTACCATGTGGGGATGTGGGTCCAGCCTGGTTAGGTCTTCTGACCCTCCTTACAGGAGGTTGGAAAGGTGGGTTTTGATGAGAAATCCCAGGAGGCGCAGGGGTAAAGAATCTGCCTGCCAATGGAGGAGACTCAAGAGACACAGGTTCAATCCCTGGGTCGGGATCAAACCCAGTATTCTTGCCTGGAGAATCCCCATAGACAGAGGAGCCTGGCAGGTTACAGTCTATGGGGTCACAAAGAGTCAGATATGACTGAGCAGACATACACGCATGCATCTCAATTTGTGAAAATGCAACACTAAACAGTATGTCATTTACATCGAGAGTAAAACTGACTAAAGCATGAGATGATATGCACAAAATTCATCACAGTGGTGACCTCGTGGGGGTTGCTGGGGAGTGAGGATCCAGGGGTACAGCAGTCTTGGGGTTGGTTTATTTCCGAAGCTAGAAGGTCGGTACGTAGATGCTTATTATATGAATCTTTAAACAAACATCATATACTTTGGAATGCACGACACAGACTCCACAATAAACAATTTTAAAACTACCTGTTCACGCTAAGTTGCTTCAGTCGTGTCCGAGTCCCTGCAACCCATGGCCTGTAGCCTGCCAGATTTCTCTGTGCGTGTGATTCTCCAGGCAAGAATACGGAGTGGGTTGCCACTTTCTACTCCAGGGGATCTTGCCCACTAAGGGATCGAACCTGTGTTTCTATGTCTCCTGCATTGGCAGGCGGGTTCTTTACTGCCAGCACCAGCTGGGAAGCCCTAAAACTATCTGGACACCAGATAAAGCCTACTTGGAGGCCACATCCGGTCCTCAGGCCTCCTGTTTGTGACACCTGCCCCACGGCTCAGGTAATATTATCCCCATTTCACAGACGAGGAAACTTGAACCCTGAGGGTTGAAGCCACTTGTCCAAGGTCTTACAGCTCCGCCTGACAGTGTGGTTTGGGTGCTGCCAGACGCAGCCTGAGCCAAGGGTTTCTGAGCAAGTGGTTTGGGGAGGGGAGGCCCAGAAACACAGCGAGGGAGCAGGAAGACAGACAGCGAAAGAGGCCAGACCATGAAGCAAGTGACCCCCGTGGGCAACTGGAGCTCAGTCCTGCCAAGAACCTCTGGGAGACAGCATAAAACATTTACCCCCAAGCTCTCCTGCCCGATGGATGAGGGAGCTGGGTTATTTATGAGTGCTTAGTCGCTCAGTCATGTCTGACTCTTTTCAACCCCACGGACTGTAGTCCACCAGGCTCCGGTGTCCACGGGTTCTTGAGATAACACTGGAATGGGTTGCCATTCCCTTCTCCAGGGGATCCTCCCAACCCAGGGACTGAACCCGGGTCTCCTTCATGCACCAGAGGTAGATTCTTTACCATCTGTTGTTATTGTTCAGTAGCTAAGTCGAGTCCAACTCTTTGCGACCCCATGGACTGTAGCACGCCAGGCTTCCCTGTCCTTAATTCTCTCTTAGGGTTTGCTCAAACACCGGTCCATCGAGTCAGTGATGATATCCAAACATATCCTCTCTGTCGTCCCCTTCTCCTCCTGTCCTCAATCTTTCCCAGCATCAGAGTCTTTTTTAATGAGTTGGCTCTTCCCACCAGGTTGCCAGAATATTGAAGCTTCAGCTTTAGCATCAGTCCTTCCAATGAATGTTCAGGGTTGGTTTCCTTTAGGATGGACTGGTTTGATCTCCTTGCTGTCCGAAGGGAGTCTCAAGAGTCTTCTCCAACACTGCAATTCAAAAGCGTCAATTCTTCGGGGCTCAGCTTCTTTATGGTCCAGCTCTCACATCCGTACATGGCCCCTGGAAAGGCAGTATCGTCTGGTATTTATACCCTTCCTATCAGCATTGGTTCAGGACTGTTCTTAGGAGGTATAAGTTCCTCTGGAGCTCTGTTCTGCTGCTGATGAGGAAGCATGGCTCTGGGGCACAAGAGTGTCCTCCAGAAAGGGAGGCAGGGCTGGCAGGCGGAAGTCAGGCAGGTGTGTGCTCAGAGATCAGGGCAGGGCCTGGAGGACTCTGATGACCGTGCCAGGACACTCTGGTGGCTGAGCATCCTACGCTATGATGTCATCGCCTGCTCAGATTCACTTGCTGAGTAGCTCCCTACCCTATAGCTACTGAACATGAACTTGAGGGGAGGGGAGAAAGGATAGGTAGACATGTTTTTAAGATGATCCCATGTAATCCTCGTGCATTAACATCTTGGCTGGGGAGGCTCTTTATATCCTAGCCTGCCATTCACACTCAGCCCCCTCCCCTGCCTTCCTGCTCCAGCCCCCTAGGTTACAGCCCCATAGGCCCCCTCAACCTGCCCAATTATCTCTCCAAGAAACAGCCAGCCAGGAAATGCGATGCTTGCAGAAAAGTTCACGTGCAGCAATTTCAGACTCTGAGGATTTAAGAAACTGCCCAAATTGAGGGTTTCTGAAATTACTCCACTTATCTCTTCTTGGCCTTACGACTGCTTTTTATAAATTGAGATGATGGAAATGTTTCTCTCTTCCAAAGAGAGGCATAAAGGGAACCAATTCCATTCGGCAACCCAGAACAGAGGCCTTAATTTTCTATTTCCTCTGGAGCCACAGTAAAGCTGTTAATCTTTAAACCTGCACTGATGTTCTCATGTGGACGTCAAAGGAATCTGAAAGCTCATCCTGCCTTCCTGGAGCTTATCTGAATTCAGGCCTGAAAACAGACGTGGCAACTGAAGCCTCGAGCTCACTAGGGGTCCTTGGAGCCTGGAGGCATCTCTGCACTGTGTGGTCAGCATCGATCGAGCAGGAACTATGTGCCAGGCATGGCGCTGGGTCATGGGGGTGCCCGGGTGGGTGAGCAGCACCCGGACTTGGGGGCCTCAGCACGGTGGGTGAGGCATCACATGGGGCAGCAGATCACGGGCTCAGCGCTTGGTGCCTGTGATGCCTGATGGGGTGATGTCTGAGGGGCAAGGGCACGACCTTGACCCTGGAGCCCTGGCACCATGAGGGTACCACCCTCACCTGGGGCTGAGTCCAGGTTGAACCTCATGTAGAATCCACCCACCGCAGTGTCTACATTCACTCCCTTCTCACTCTTTCCAGTCACATTTTTAAAGATCACTGATGAGAGGAATCTGAGCACAAAATGCTTCAGAGACTTGAGCCTGCTTTTCCACTGGCTGGTCAACGTTTCTGACGCCTTGAGGACAGTACCTCAGTTTGGCACTAAGGCGTCTTTAATACTCTCCTATTCTACCAGAGCACGCATGTGCTCTCTCTCTCAGTCCTGCCCAACTCTTTTTGATCCCATGGACTGCAGCCCACCAGGCCCTTCTGTCCATGGGATTTCCCAGGCAAGAACACTGGAATGGGTTGCCATTTTCTCCTCCAGGGGATCTTCCCGACCCCGGGATCAAACCTGCGTCTCTCGTGTCTCCTGCGTTGGCAGGCAGGCTCTTTACCACCGAGGCAACTGGAAATCCCTTCTATCAGAGCAGGGCTCTGCCAAACGAGCATTTAAACCCGTCAGGCATTCAGTCAAAATCATCCCCTGGAGGTGACATCTCATCCTTCCTGCCAGAGAGGAGTGCCAAGGTGGCATCATTCAAGAGAAGAAGAATGTCTCCTTAAGGGGGCTCCTAAGTTCTCCTTACACACTTCCACACAAGCTTATTCTATCGGGCCAAGGGGTCCGTGGAACACCAGTGCTCCATGCCCTCCAGCAAAAGGTTGATGATCCAATAAGTCTGAGAGCTTACAGGGGTCTCAGCAGGATGGATTGGGATGGACTGAAAGACACCAGTGACGTCACTGAAGAGTCCAATGTTTCCTTAGAGGCAAAGGCCATAGAAATAGACTGGTTTCATTTGGAGTTCAGAGATGAATCTGGGGCTCTTCTGGCACATGTCTGGTGGGGACTCCAGGCCCCCTGCACTTCTAAGTTCCTCCCAGAGACACCAGGTCACCTGTGCTGCCAGTTATATAGTAGAAGTTTTCTGTCAGCGTTGCAATATTAGATCATCAGTTTCTTTGGGGTAGGTATATTCCTCTTATATGTCTGAACTGTCCTGAGCATTCTGGCTTGAGCTTGTCTGCTTAGTAGATGAAAGTAATTGCAAAAATCAGTTGGCTGCTAGATCAAGCTGTGCAAGGTCAATTCCCAAATTTATCATCCGCCTGGAAGTGAGCTGCCATTGGAATCCACGGCTGCCAGGGGAGTGTTAAGAAGCACGCACACGGAATCTTACCCCCAACAGATGCTTAGGCCATGGGTCTAGCATGTGGCCTTCACATTAGGGTTTCTTTCAAATCTTCCCAGATGATTCCAGCGTGCAGCCAAAGTCAGGAACACTGGCCTAGAGGGACGAGGCAGTAGGCCCAGTGGACTCTCTCCTTCTTCAACGGCAACAATTCACATTCTATTCAAGATTCTGAGAGCCGCTGTCTTAAAGACCCCTCTTTAACCCAACACGTCCCAAACTTACTTAACCACAGAACCTTTTGTCTCCCAGCACTTACTGACACTGGAAAAATAGCATTCCACACAACACATTTAGGATGTGCCAGCAACAAAGTATTCTACAGGGGGAAAGGGTTCATGGGGTGCTGGGAACAAAGGGCCAGCACCTTTATTGAAGACAGAAGATCATTCTGAACTTTGCCTATGACGAAAGGTTGAATAATTGACCAAAATATTTGGTGTCTCTACATTGACCGCTGGCGTGGCCATGAGCTCTATCCTGGCCAATGAAACATGAGAGGGAGAGACGCACATCCTTTGCCAGCTGAAGGTTTAAGACTCATTGCCTGGTGTCACTGAGTTCTCTCTTTCCCTTTTGCTGTGAAAGGGAAAGTGTTAGTGGCTCAGTCATGTCCCACTCTTTGCAACTCCCTGGACCATAGCTCTCCAGGCTCCTCTGTCCATGGAATTCTCCAGGCAAGAACACTGGAGTGCTCAGCCACCCCCTCCTCCAGGGGATCTTTCCAACCCAGGGATTGAACTCTGGTCTCCTACACTGCACGTGGATTCTTTACCACTAGTGCCACCTGGAGACAGCGATATTTCAGACAGGGATGCTCTGTCAGCCTGGGTCGTAGAGTGAAAGAGACATGACGCAGACCCACAGCCAATCCCCAGTGGACAAGCAGCTTGAGCAAGACGTAAATCTTGGTGGTTGTAGCCACATAGATCTCAGGGTTACTTGTTACCAAGCATAACTTAGCTTATGCTGATTGATGAACCTATGGAAATGGTGCTGGTAACATGCTTGTTCTTGCCATAAATTCCTGAAAAACTAGGCTGGGTATTCAGATCTTCTGCTTTACTTGAATTTTTACTCTCAAGCATGTATTTTATTTAAAAAAAAAAACTGATTTAAAAGTGTTTCCAATTTTACCCTCATATTGACCTTTGTAGATAGACTCTGTCTCCTGCTTAGGCTGGCAGGGTCAACTGGAATCTTTTTAAGGACGTTTGTTTTGCTCAGGCAAGACAACAAGATGCCTTTCCTGGAGGAGATGCCTAACCTTTAAAAAATATCCTTTTGGAACTCGGATGTGCAGAAGGGAAATGCTCTGGGGGACATGGCTTTAAAATCAGTGGATGCTATTTTTGGTCTCTGCCCAACATACACAGGACCTGGGTCACCCACCTGGAGGGGAAATAGCTCAGTCAACATGTCAAGGCAATAACTTCCACAAGACCTTTCGGTTTCCTTCTTCAGGCACAATTAGGCAGTGGAGAGTAATGTATATCCACCCTCTGGAAAGATGTCCAAGAGCAGCATGGAGCTCATCCTTCCACTGGTCCGCTTAAGCCAGCTGGAGTCCCCGAGGCTGGACCCCCTGTGTGGACCTCACTCAGTCCCTACCGTGGTGCCTGTAATTCCACCAAGGAAGCTTTGTTCCTTCCAGCCTCCCGCCCTGGCCTGTGATGGAGCCCAACAGAGTGGGACAGTGAGCCTGCTGTCTCACGAACAGAGATATGCAACTGCTATCAGGTTAGAGGATCTAAGGGTAGATTGTGAGCTGGAGGAGTTACCTGGAGCTGTCCCTTCCAGAACCAGGCAAGACTGAGGCTAAGACAGGGATGAGCCTGACACCACTGACCTGGTCAGGGCTGAGCGCTACTCCTGCTGTAACATAGGAGTCGCGTCCTCGTGACACTAGCTGCTGTCCTGGAGGGTCGAAGCTCTAACAGTGGGATCTCAGGCACAGTGACCAGTGGCGGGAAGGACCCAGCCATTCTGTAAGCGCTCCCCCTGCAACCCTTCCCTCCATCTATTGACCAAAGGGAGTGGAGCCTCTTGGGCAGAAGATACCCTGAAAGTGATTTGGTTTCTACCAGCTGAACAGAAGGCCCATGGGAAGGGAACGTAGGTGGTGGACACCAAAAAGTGAAAAGAGGCACAGAGGGAGGTAGAGTAGGGAGGGGCTCGAGACAAAGCTCTCTAGATCCTCTGTGCAGACGACCACATTGTACTCTAAAGGGGAAGTGGCGGCAACAGGCTGGGAAGAGAATGTCTCTTGAATGCTTGTACTCAGTGGGTTTCTCAAGATCAGAGCTCCTGATGTACTCAAGGTGAAATGTCTGGGAGAGAGGCAGGGCTTCTAAAGCCCTAAAAACCTAAAGAGTATCCAAAATATACAAAGAGTTCCTACAAATCAATAAAATGATAGCTAGCCCACTAGACACTGGGGTAAAAGACTTAAATAGGTGGTGTGCAAAGAGAACGTCCACAACGTCCCTGATGGTACAGTGGGTAAGAACCTGCCTGCCAATGGGTATGATCCCTGGTTTGGGAAGATTCCATGTGCTGCATAGTAACTAAGCCTGTGCACCACAGTTACTGAGTCCAAGCTCTAGGGCCCGTGAGCCACAACCGCTGAGCCAGCATCTGCAGTTACTGAAGACCATGCACCATAGAGCCTGTGCTCCACCACACGAGAAGCCACCACAATGAAAAGCGGTGTACCACAACAGAGTGGAGCCCCCCCTCACTGCAACTAGAGAAAGCCCACGTGCAGTAACGAAGACCCAGCACAGCCAAAAATAAAACAAGTAAATTTGTATAAAAGGGAATATCCCAATGCCCAACAGGTGTATATTAGGAGGAATGACTCACTACTGATCAAAGAAAGGAAAATTAACACCACAGTAAGGTACCTCTGCGCACTCACCATGATGACTAAAATGCCAGACAGACAGAGTGGGTGTGTGCAAGGATGGGCTGACCGTGTTGGAAGTGTACGGCTGGATCTCACCAACACAATACTGAAGGAAAGAAGGCAGACACCAGCACCACACACTCTAAGAGTCTGTTCTTATCAAGTTCCTAAGCCAAAGTCGGGAGAACGCATTGGGAAGGACATGATGGGGGCTTCTGGGATGGTGGCTCTGGTTCCAGAAGCTTCTTAACTTGGTGCTGGTTTCATGGATGGCATCAGCTAGTGAAATTCATGGAGCTAATCATGTGTAATTTGTGTGTATTTCTGCATGTCTGTAAGACTTTAGCAAAAATACCTTTAAGAAAGTATTTCTGTGTTCATTCCCTCCATTAATTCACCTATGTCTGAGGACACAAAAAGCACTAAGAGATACCTATTTCCTGAAAAATATCTACCTGACTACACTCCTGTCCCTTTAGGCAACAATGAAAGAACCACCACGTCTAGCTAAAATATGCCTCTCCGAAAAGACTGCTGGGTCTGCAGAATCTGTGTGGAGGGGTGAGAGGGCTCGGCACGTAACCAGCACCCACAGTGTTTGAGAAGCTTTTGGCCACAGGATCTCACGTCACACTCCCAACAACCTCTGAAGGAGAGAGGATGACCCACATTTTAACAGATAAGGAAGCCAAGGCTCAGAGGGGGGACGGCATTCACAGGGCCACATGGTCACGTGCCAGACTGGGGTGGGAGCCCTCGGATGTCTGGCTCTGGGTCTAGCCCTACTCTATCCCAGGTCACAGCTGCCTGTTCACATTAGAGCAAAAGTTCTGAAACTTGAAAGGAAGTTCTAAATCAAACACCATCTTTCATTAATTATAGATTGTTTCCCTTCCAGCCGTGTTGAATGCACACAAACACACATGCAGCGCTGATCAAAGAAGTCTGGGAGCCCTGGGGGCCCCAAGAGTCCCCGGGTTGCTGGGGTGGGTCACGGGGAAAGGCAGGCCGGGGTCGTGCCCACACGGTCTAAGGGCAGCCGTGGCTTTTTCTTCTAGGACAGCACAGACCGCCTGCCCAGGGGCCTCTTACAATCTGCAGAGCAACTCTATGGAGGTCAAGTCCAGACAAAACTGTGCCACCTGGAGAGAGCGGGGAAGGGTTTCTGAGACAGAGTGGTGGCCGGGCAGGAGGCCTGGGGTCAGGCGCCAACTCCAGCCTCCCAAAGATTGGGGGTGCTTCAAGCTAGTGAAGTGGCACCTCCGTTTCCTCGTACCTTCTCCAGGTACCAAGAACCCCACACCCTTCTCTCCTCTGGTCCTCACAAAGAGACAGCACCACTCTGGTGTGAGATCTTGGCCAAGTCTCCATCGCGCTCTAAGCCTCAACCTTGTCATTTAGGAAATGGAAAATCTGGACAATACGAATCTCATGGCCCCTTTCAGTTTTCATGTCTGGGCATGTCTCAGACCTCAGTGAAAGCAAAACACACAGGCCCCCAACCCTGAAGACTCAGGCGGCAACCAGGTTCCAGTGAAGCTGGAGCTGCTGTGAGTTTCAGCCTGATCCCTGAGCGCCTTCGTTAGTGCCTGCTGACCCTCTAAGACCACGGGCCCCAGACGTGACCTGCACGAGGGCTTTTAATCAGCTCCCAGAGAACCTGCCATGCGCAGAGGTGTGCGAAACGCTGGGCCCCAGTTAGGACAGCCGCTGCTGGCGGAAGCTCCCCTAATTGGCACCCACATCAAGCGACCTAACCGTGCCTCGGTTTCCCGATCATTCTGTGGAAATAGTGGAGGTTCACTAGAGTTCCTGGAGTGGCGTGGCAGGGCGCCAGACCCCAGATCCCCATCAGAGAGAATTCTAGGCTGCATCTCCTGGACGAGGCAGGGTCGGGGCAGCAAGCCCAGCCCCACCTCATAAATCAAGAGCCAGGAAACGCTGAGCAGAGCCCTTGCCTCCATATATACCACACATTAGATGCTTCACTGGTGACCCACAAGGGAGCTTTGTGAGGTGCGGCCCCGGGAAGAGGGGCAGGCAATTAACATAAATAAAACCGTGGGCCAGCTCTCCCCCAGGGTCCTCCAGCTCTTCAAGAAACCTCCTCACACGGGGGCTGGAAACACAGTTATTTTTTATTTTAATTGGAGGGAGAGTATTTGGCTCTGAGTTTGAGGGCACACAAAAGGCTCTCAAAAAGGAGACAGAAATCTATTACCCGCCTGGCCAGAAATAGCCCTGTTGGAGGCTGGGCTGAGGCCAGGAGCTGAGAAGCCATCCCAGGGGGCCTGGGGAGGCCTCTGAGGGGGGACCAGGGGGTCACTCGCTGGGTCCCCGGGGGGCTGCCAGCTGCAGGGATGGCCTTGAGGGTGCATCTTCCCTCCGGAAACCGCAAACAGCGCGTGTGCTCTCAGGCTCCCCACCAGCCAGGCGTCCAGCTGAAGAAGGACTCAGGGCATCTCTAAGGAGTGGTAACTCGGGGGCATCAGTTTTCAGGGGTGAAGCTATGTCCTGAGCAAGTGCCAGGCCCGGGGTGGGGGAAGTTGCTCTGGTGAGGCTGAATACCTAGCCTGTGCCCTCCCACCCGAGAGGGGGCACCTCTGTCCACTTTACCTGCTCGGGGGGGGCAGCGCTTCGCCCCATATAGACAAAGGCTCAGTCTGGGTGGCAGGAGGCCCTGGCCCAGTTTCTTTGGTCAGATTAACAAAGATGGTGCCCATTTTGGAAGTGATTTCTCTGTGGCAGGCACTGGAGGCCGCTTAGCCTCCTGGTAAAGAAACAGCTTTAGAGTCAGAGCTCGCATTTCCTAGCTGTGTGACCTTGGCCCTGTCACCTCACCTCTCTGTGCTAGGGTTTCTCCAGCTTCAAGACGCGGTTAATGTGACTGTCTTGAGGATTCAATAAGACCATGCAAGTAAAAAGGGATAGTACCCAGTTGTAAAAAGTACAGTGAGTGCTTATTAGAGCAGAGGTTCTCTGTGTTATCTTTTTAGGTTCTTTACAACATGGAGATATGATTATGTATTGGTTAGCACAATGCCAGCTGCTGTAACAAATAAACCCCCATGATTCACTAGTTTAACAAATATTGTTACTCACATGCTCCAATGCTGGTGATTCTAGTTGGCAGGCAGCTTCGCTCCACATGGTGATTCAGGGACCCAGGCTTAGAACTCTGCATCTAGGAGGAAGTTGAAAGAGACGATGGAGAGGATACGGCTGCTTCTTAACCACACTGGGCCTGGAAGTGACACACATTCCTTCCATTCACATTCTGTTGGTGAGAATCCATCACCTAAGTGCAGGAGCACTGAAAATGCCATCCCAGGCCTGGGTGGCCTCTCCGGCTCTGTTGCAGAAGGGGGTGCACAAATCAGAGGACAGTTAACTTTCTCTGCCCCCTGTCATTCGAGGCTCAAAATGCTGAATCTCAGAGAAGGAACTGCTCAAGCAGAGAAGTGTGTACACGGTGGTGCTGAGACCTGAGCTCGGTTCTGTCTGCCTCATAAACTCGCCCTTTCACTGTGCGGCCCTGCCTCTGCCTGGGGCATCGCATCTCCTCCTGGCTGAGGGAAAGGGCTAGGACTCGACTCTGAAACTGTGGCTGCACCAGCCACACGCTCCGAGCAGACTCAAGAGTCTTGGTGGATGCTGGCAAAGGCTGCCATTGCAATCAATGGAGCAGAACGGAGGGAACTCAGACTATGAACAATGCTTGAGGTCCCAGCGGGCAAGATGCTAAATGGGAAGCACGGTCTGGGTGGTGGGGGTGCAACAAGTGAGAAAGGAAGGGTCGGGAGACGAGGCTGAGCCCTCTGGGCTGAGCCAGCACGTGTCTTCCGGGGAGCCCGTCTCAGCTGGGAGGGGCAGCCAGTCTCAGCTGGGAGGGGCAGCCAGGAGACCCTGGCAGTGCTGTGGAGCGTGCCTTACTTTTGTTTTCCCCAGAAGTAGACTTGAGCCAAGTGTTCAAGCATAAATTGAGCATCTGGGCAGTGATTCTAGAAAATTTCAGTAAGGGAGGTGGGGCAGGGGACAGGAAGGAGGAGGCTGTTATGAAGCAGACGACCCCCATGGGCAACAGAGCCCAGCTGTGCTGGAACTCCTGGAGGACAGTGTAGAATATGCCTCAGAGATATTCCAACACGGCTTTTAATCCACCAGTCCCCCAAGTAGGCACCGTCAGCCCACAGGTGGGTACCGGTAGCAAATCAACAGCATCTACTCCCTGGGTACTGTCCTGGGGTCAGAATTATTTAGAGGGACCAGATGTTGGTGCCAGGGCAGCTGCTTGGAAACTGGGGTGAATCCATGGCTGTGTGCAGGCAGCAAAGGGCCAGGTATGACCCTATGATATGGGAGGGAGGAAGCAACAAGATCCTCCGAGGAGGAGGATGAAGGCATGGAGGATGCCTGAGGCACTCCAGCCACCACCCCGAGGCTCACCATCAGCAGGACACACCCCCTCCCACCCTCCTTCTGCACTTTCCAAGTTCACATCCAGATCGCCAGACAGCCCAGAGCACGCAGCAATTCAACACTCGGCACAGCAGGATAGCCAGGCCTGCATCCATGCAAGCCAGGTGGCCAGGTGGCCAGGGCACCACCCTCCTGGGAAGCAGGGCCCTCCTAGGGAGCCAGTCCATCCCCAAGGCCAAAGGCCCTTGAAGTCATACCTGTGAGGACTTTTCTCCCCTCGTTCAAAAGGGTCCATGGAAGACATCAGTCAGAACGAATGCTCAATTAAAAGCACTGAGAGGTAATTAAGTGCCATTTCCCTACTGGAAATGCAAACACACCTGGGAGGCTGGTGGGGACAGTGGCATGTTTCAGCCAATCCTTGGGGTCCCAGATATGTGGACAGGGAGGTCTGAAGTTTGGGGGAGTGGCAAGTGCTGTGGGCAGGAGCCCATGACTCTGTCTCCCAGAAATGCACAGGGACACCCAGAAGGTATCTCGGTGCTCCAGGCAGAAGCACAGGCTGACACCCAGGAGTGTCAGTACTGAAGCTCTTCAGCCTGCACACAGGGGGCTGAGATGGGGGGTCTGATTGGAGATGGGGGTTCCACTTGGAGAGAGCACTCATGGTAAACCCCCCAAAGAGACAGAGCTTTGGATCAAACATCCAAAGTTTCATTGATTATAAGGTATCTGACTTTGACCAGGTGATGTCACCTCTTGAATCTGTTTCCTTAACTGCAAAATGGGAACTACGATACCAGTGCCTACCTTCCTGGTGACCAGGAGGATTAAGTGGGACAGGCTACAGAAAACGCCTGATATGTGGTGCACGCAAAGTCCTTTCAGTCGTGTCTGACTCTTTGCGACCCTATAGACTGTACTGCCAGGTTCCTCTGTTCATGGGATTCTCCAGGCAAGAATACTGGAGTCGGTTGCCATGCCCTCCTCCAGGGGATCTTCCCGACCCAGGGATTGAACCCATGTCTCCTGCATTGGCAGGTGTTTTTTTTTTTTTTTTTTTTTTCCCCCACTACGAGGGAATAGGTAGTAGACAATCAATTACTTATTAAGGAAGACAGATAGCTGTGACGTAACACATGTACTAGGATCTTGTGGAGTACCTACTCTGTATGTGCATGCATGCTAAGTTGCTTTCAGTTCAGTTCAGTTCAGTCGCTCAGTCGTGTCTGACTCTTTGCGACCCCATGAATCGCAGCACACCAGGCCTCCCTGTTCATTACCATCTCTCGGAGTCCACTCAGACCCACATCCATCGAGTCAGTGAGGCCATCCAGCCATCTCATCCTCAGTCATCCCCTTCTCCTCCTGCCCCCAATCCCTCCATGACCACAGGAAAAACCATAAGTTGCTTTAGTCGTGTCCAGCTCTTTGCAACCCCATGGACTGTAGCCCACCAGGCTCCTCTGTCCGTGTGATTCTCCAGGCAAGAATAATACTGGAGTGGGTTGCCGTGCCCTCCCCCAGGACCTACTGTGTTTGGACGCTGCCAAATACTCTTTGGCCATTTGTTTGTGTTCTCCTCTAAAGCAGGTGTCTGGGCTCAGGTAGAAGTGGAGACTGGGGAAACTAACTGGCCATAAGGGGGGTCCAGGGTGGTGGTCAGCAGAGGGACAGTGGGTGTAGCACACTCGGGGTGGGGGCAGCAGGCAGCTACGTCAGCAGGAGCTGCCTCTGTGGGGCGAGCTGGAGACCCCCGGTTGCGGAGACATCTGAAGTCTAACAGGCAAGGAGTGTGGCTTAACTGGGCCAAATCCGGGAACTGCTGACACCACTCTGCAGCACCCGTCACAGAATGGTCCCTGGAAGTCTCCCAGTCCTTCTCAGTGAGAGCTGTCAGATGAAGTTAGTTTGCTGTCTTTGTATCTATAGATGAACCCTTGGATAAGGGGTGGGTGTGAGAGACAAGAGTCCCTCACCTCACACTTGGGGTGCTGCTCTTGGACCGAGCCTTAGAGGAAGTGCGGCTTCATCGTGCTGGCAGGGAAGAGATACCTAACACCGGCTTCCCCCTACACACCCCTGTTGGCCAGGATTGACTAAGAAAGGCAGCAGGGGCTGAGTCTCCAAGTTCACGAGCTCTGGGACTGCAGCTGAGTAAAGGCGGGAGGTGGCAGAGGTCACTGACAGCCCGTGAGCCGAAAAGGGCTGCAACTTCCCCACCTGGAAAATGCCTTGGATGGAGTAAGCTCTCCAACAGCCTCCACTTTCCTAAAACCCAGTTGGCCAACCCTGCTGCAGGCGTGCCTCCAAAGAAGATGTTTGCGGCAATGAGCAGAAACTTGAGTCTGGCTCCCAAGGAGCTTCCCTGGGAAGAATTGAGGGTGCAGGGCCAAGATTGGGAACCTCTGAAAGTTGGACAAAAGCCGAGCTCCTTCAGGCATGTTATGGCCGTCTTCTCCAGTCTTCTCTAAGTGTGAACTGTTCATTTAACCTTTTCTCAGAGCTGTCATTCAATGAACCAGCCAGCAGGGACCCACCTGCTCCATGCCACCTCAAGCACGATGCAGGAAGAGCCAGAAACTGGTGCAAGGAGCAGTGTTCTATCCGTGTTCTGCTTTACTCAGACTTTGCCGTCTCTCCTCCCTCACCTCTCTTCTCCACATGTTGTCTTCGGTATTTCTTTGATCCGCTCATCTGAGCATTCTCCCCTCCCAGTTGCACAACTGTGCCTTAATCCCTCTGCTCTGTTTGTTTTGTGTGCTTTCTGACTGCTGACGTGTGTGCTGATGCCTTCTTACAGGCTCTGTCAGTGAGTCAGGATGAGCGTTTTCACGGGTTTTCAGAAAGCAGGAGAGAACTGCACAGAGCAGAATGTTGAAGTCATTACTGAGTGTTTGAAGTGGCAAGTCTCTGCACTTTATATCTAAAAGGTTCTTGCTCAAGGCCTCTTCCCTGGGTGCCTCTCCCTCTTACACCTGATCATTACCTGCCCAGGGTGATTTCTGCCTCTTATCATCAGCTGGAATCAGATCCAGGTGGCAGTGAGCCAGCTGAGGCATCATTACAGAATCGGAAGGGAAAGGACTCCGTGGTTGCAGCCAGGAGGAGATGGAGGTCAGAGGCCAAGGTAGAGGGGCGAGGGGTGTTTAGCTGAGGAGACAGGGCCACAGCCACAGTTAGTCAGTTGCTCAGGCAAAAACCGAGCTGGGTGATGAAAACCAAGAAAACCGCACGTCTTGTGGTGATGTGCTGTGCTCAGTCATTCAGTCGTGTCTGACTCTTTGCAACCGCGTGGACTGTAGCCCGCCAGGCTCCTCTGTCCATGGGGATTCTTCAGGCAAGAATACTAGAGTGCGGTTGCCATGCCCTTCTCCTGGGGATCTTCCTGACCCAAAGATCAAACCCGCATCTCCTGCATCTTCTGCATAGGCAGGAAGATTCTTTTACCACTGAGTCACCTGGGAAGCTCCCTTGTGGTGAGGTCTGAGACCAAAGCCTCCAGGACCACCTCCCCATGCATGGACTTTTCCGCGAAGCCCAGCTCCACCAAGCAGTCGAGGGGTGCCTCTGAGAGCAGAGTCCAGCAGCTCCACCCACACGGCAAGTAGGCCTATCAGCTTGACGGCCAGTTTCTCCACTTGGGTACATGCCGCCTCACGTTGTTGTTCAGTCGCTCAGTTGTGCCCCACTCTTTGTGACCCCAGGGACTGCAGCACACCAGGCTTCCCTGTCCTTCACCATCTCCCGCAGTTTGCTCAAACTCATGGCCATTGAGTCGGTGATGCCATCCAACCAGCTCATGCTCTGTCATCCCCTTCTCTTGTCCTCAATCTTTCCCAGCATCAGGGTCTTTTCCAGTGAGCTGGCTCTTCACATCAGGTGGCCGAAGTAGTGGAGCTTGAGCTTCATCATCAGTCTTTCAATGGATATTCAGGGTTGATTTCCTTTAGGTTTGATTGGTTTGATCTCCTTGCAGTCCAAAGGACTCTCAAGAGTCTTCTCCAACACCACAGTTCGAAAGCATCAATTCTTTGGCGCTCAGCCTTCTTTATGGTCCAACTCTCACATCCATACATGACTACTGGAAAAACCATAGCTTTGACTAGACGGACCTTTGTCAGCAAAGTAATTCATCTTATGAGCCAGACACTAAGCCTGGCGTGGGAGGGTAGGGTCCTGTCTTCTTTTTAATACCCCAGGAGGTAAGTACAGAGAACAGTAGACATAACTGGGCCTCGAGAGCTGGCATGGGCAGGTCTGGTACCAGCCCTGGGGTGCTCGGCAAACCTGAAGCACCAGGACAGAGTCAGCGGCCTTCTCTAGACCCAGGAGTGGCGTAAGGCCCCCTTGCGCCCAGTGTGGGAGTTCCAGGCAGCTGCATCAGCTGCTCAGCCTGGCTGTAAACATCCCAGCCCCACGGGCCCTCTCACAGGCCACTGCCCTGCCCACCCAACACGTCCTCTCTTGCCTCTTACCCACCCCCTCGACCTAGACTCCAAGGATGTCCACATCTGTATTTCCCACCCTGGCCTCTCCCACAAACTCAAACCCACAATGCCAAGAGCCTGCTGGACACATCCATCTGGCTATCCCACTGGCAACAGATGCTTTCACGTGTCAGCACCAACGTTCTCATTTCCCTTGCCTGTCTGTCAACTCTTTCTCCAGGGTCCCCCAGCTCAGGGCTGCCTGTCCATCCAGCTGCTCCAGCAAGGACACGAGGACCACCCTGGACTATTCCTTCTCATTCTTTCATCTCCCACCTCCCTCCCTCTGTCCCTTCCTAGACTGGACCACTGGCATCTGTTGCCAGGACAACAGCAACACTCCTTCCCTGATGGTCCTCGCCTGCATTGGAATCTCTCTCCTCACTGTCATCCAGGTTTTTTTTTTTTCCCCCAAAACATAAATATGCAATGCAATCATTCTCCTGCTTAAACAAGTTCAAGTGGACTAGATGATAAGTTATGTGGGAGTGAGGACCTCATCTGCCATTTGTATGAGTCCTGGGAGGAGATGGATGGCACCCATGCCAAGCTGGGTAACTGAGGGCAGCTTAATGAAGGGACTAGTTAGAAGGGTGTGTAGAGTTTAAGGAGAGCAACAGAGATGGTGCAGCACCCCGGACAAGAATCATCAGGGAGCCATCGCCAGCCCAGCGGGGTGAAGGGTCAAGGGGAAGGAGTGGTTTCCTGATCCCGAGAGATTTCTGTGGCGAGAGCAGAAAGACAGCAGCCACGGGCTGAGAGATTCGGGTGCTGTAACCCCGCAGGCAGGGGCCAGGCTGACAAGTACCCTGATCGGTCTCTCTTCACCTTCTGCTCTCTCGCTAGAGCTCTAACTGCCCACCTCTAGCCAGCACCCAGCGGCTCCCCTGCCGGTAGAGAGCCCACCTGCCAACGCAGGAGACGCAAGTTTCATCCCTGGGTCAGGAAGATCTCCTGGAGGAGGAAATGGCAACCCACTCCAGTATTCTTACCTGGGAAATCCCCACAGAAGAGCCCGGTGGGCTACAGTCCCTGGGGTCACAAAGGGTCAGGCGCGACTCTGCGACGGGGCATGCACGCACACAACCAGCACCCCAGCTGATGCAATCTGTGCAGGTCAGCTTCCTGGGGACCAGGGCGGTGCAGAGGAAGGTCCCCGGTGGGCCTGAAGGCGCTGACGGGAGACCCTAGCACACCAGTGGCTCCACGGGCACCCAGGGGCCAACCTCTCAGACAGCGCGATAAACCAGGGAACCAGCAACGTTTCCAAACACGCACGAGGACGACGGAGGCCTGACTTACAGGCCAGGCATTTGGAGACTCTCACACATCTGACCCAAACCCCCTTTCTAATTGCTCCACTTCCAGTGATGACACCGCTCCTTATTCAAGGCGCTTCTCAAATGCCACCTCTTCTGGGAAGCCTTACCTCACTTCTCCGGAAAGTTATCCACTCAATACAGACCTCATTTACCCTTGCCTCTATTGCATCAGGCTTCCCCAGTGGCTCAGCTGGTGACGAATCTTGTCTGCCAATG
Organism: Cephalophus harveyi; assembly: GCA_006410635.1. Lineage (NCBI taxonomy): Eukaryota > Metazoa > Chordata > Mammalia > Artiodactyla > Bovidae > Cephalophus > Cephalophus harveyi. Next base: position 419,798 of record SJYT01039283.1, on the reverse strand, counting down.
CAGGAGACACAAGAGACGTGGGTTTGATCCCTGGGTCGGGAAGATTTCCTGGAGGAGGGAACAGCAACCCACTCCAGTATTCTTGCCTGGAAGATTGCACAGACAGAGGAGCCTGGCGGCTATAGTCCATGTGGCCGCAAAGAGTCGGACACGACTGAGCACACATCCCTGTATTGCATCAGGCCACGCGCTCTGCTCAGATCTCTTCACGTCTCTCTCCATCAGCAGGAGCCCCATCATATTTCTCTCCACACCCCCAGCATCTGGTCCACACTAAGTTCTCAACAAAATGTTCAGTAGTTAATAAGACAGCGTGACCTTGTGAGATATGATCATTCCTAGCACCCACACTGGAGATAATGAGCTTTTCTATCCATTGCCAAAGACAGTGAGGGGTTTTCTACCTTCTGATTTTTTTTTAATCAATGTGCTATCTTACAGACTTGAGATCAATGCTGATGTAATTTTTAACTGTATAATAACCGAGGTAAAAGACGAGTAGGTGCTTCAGTTCGTATCTAAGCAAAGCCAAAGCCAGTGAAGCTAAAGCCGGAGAAGCTGGCACCAAGGGAGAAGCTCCCCACTGCAGGGGAGTGCCAACAGCTCAGTTCCTCAAGCCTCATAAACTGATGGAAATGAAAACCACCGCCTGGAAGCGGCGTTCACAGTCCACTGAGCGGCGGAGAGGCACTTTGTGAGCACAGGCAGTGAAACTTGTGTTCATCTTCAAGTTTTAAAAATCTAATTTCCATGCAAATAGGAGAGGATGCGTCAAAGTGTGGAACTTGGGATGTTTGAGCACCAGGCAGCATGACTAATATTTGGGGCTTGGAAGGTGGCCAAGGACACTTAAGGAATCCCAGGGTTACAAAGGAGACCAAATATGCTGTTATTAGAGCATTCACTTCCCAGGCAAACAAATGAGCTGGCTCAGAAGGGGAGCCGCTCCGCACTGCCCATCGGCTTCTGAGCCACTCTGCTCCCAAGAACCTGTGGTCGTGTAAGAGCCATTGTTCAAACTTCGGTTAAAAACTCAGGTATTCAAATGTTTTGAAAATAGGTTTTTAAATATTCAGAGGAAGGAAAAAGGGAAAAACATTAGGCCTGAGGGACAGGGACCTAACTGAGTTTTAAAAAGTAATCTACTTTTGTATTCCATCATGGTGAGTCTGATGCAGGAGGAGAAGGGGAGGACAGAGGATGAGATGGTTGGATGGCACCACTGACTCTATGGACATGAGTTTGAGTAAACTCCAGGAGTTGGTGATGGACAGGTAAGCCTGGTGTGCTGCAGTCCGTGGGGTCTCAAAGAGTCAGACATGACTGAGCAACTGAACTGAACTGATGGTGAGCCTGAACTTGAAAAGTGAGAAGGGAGAGGTAAGGATTGAGATGCCTGGAGTCTGTCTCCTGACTAAAAAGGGAAAGAATCACGAAGAATCTGGTGTAAAGATTTAAGAAATCCCCAGGTTTTAAGAAATCATTCTAGTAATCCAGAATTCAGCTTGCCTTCAAATGGGATGCAAAAAGGATAAGAAAGCAAAAGTCGCTCAGTTGTGTCTGAGTCTGCGACACCATGGACTCTACAGTCCATGAAATTCTCCAGTACAGAATACTGGAGTGGGTAGCCTTTCCCTTCTCCTGGAGATCTTCCCAACCCAGGGATCAAACTCAGGTCTCCCACATTTCACGCAGATTCTTTACCAGCTGAGCCACCAGGGAAGAGAAGCTCTTATTTGAATAAGGCGGGGCTGGCGTAGGGTGAGATGAGGCAGGAGAGACAGCATAGGAAGTTCTCAAGCAGAAATAGTTTGAAAAGGTCAATTACCTCATTCTATCTGAAAGAGCAAGTGAATAGTTAAAGACTTAAAATAATCAATCTGAAGTCTCTACAGAGAAAAGCAAGATGTTGAGCTGGGGACTCAGGAGGCCCAGAAAGCCACTGTGTCTTCCTAATGCCACACCAAGGACCAACCTGAACGACAGATACTGAAGTTTAATGTGAGAAAAGATGCAACTTGGATCTAGATGTTTGTAATTTTCCCTATCTTGGCCCAAATCTGATACTGCAGTTGAATCATATTGCTATTGTTGTGATAAAGAGCTAGCTCTGTGTGTGTGAGAGGGGGAGGGAAAGAGAGAGTGAGAGAGGGAATTATACATATGCTTAGTCACTCAGTAGCCCCCTGGGCTCCTTTTCCCATGGAATTCTCTGGGCAAGAATACTGCAGTGAGTTGCCATTTCCTTCTCCAAGGGATCTTCCCAACCCAGGGATTGAACCCAGATCTCCTGCATTTCAGGGGGATTCTTTACCATCTGAGCCACCAGGGAAGCCCATATATATATAATAGAGTGTAGACAGTGTTAGTTGCTCAGTCGTGTCTGACTCTTTGCAATCCCATGGACCGTAGCCTGCCAGGTTCCTCTGTCCATGGAATTCTCCAGGCAAGAATACTGGAATGGGTTGCCATTTCCTTCTTCAGGGGATCTTCCTGACTCAGGGACTGAGGCTGGGTCTCCTGCATTGCAGGCAGTTTCTTTCACCATCTGAGTCACCAGAAAGATCTCATACATATAAGATATCTTGGTCCATTGCCCCAAATCTGCAGTAAGCACTACCTCCCCTAGTGGCTGTATCCATAACTGCAGGCCTGCATCTGCACAGCCCCTCAGCGAAGCTGGAGTTTTGTTTTGCCATGATTTCTGGTCTATTATCAGGGTACAAATGACATGGGAACATGAGTAACAAATGCTCTGAAGGTTCCAATTAATAGGACTGTGATTTCCTTATCACATGCCTGGGACTTACAGTTTGAAGTGGAACTCTTGGCTCTGGAGGGACTGAGCAAGGACTCTCCCAATTTCTTTCTGACTTCTTTCTTGGCACACAGCACCAGAAGTACTGCTACAAGCCCCTTCTCTGTCCCAGGAGGAGAACCACGTTCATTAACGTTAGGTCTCCTTAAAGGGCTAGGCAGCTATCGGTCCTATCTTCCCACACCAGAAAACCTGGTGGTACACTAAAGATCTGCGGCCTGACATCTACTGATCTCAGTTTGTGTTTCATTCCTATTTATGCTCAAACAACTCCTAGTTTGCATTTCTGTCGCTGTTTTAGCCTAGTATCCTGGCAACCACCTCCAAGGCTCTTACTGTCTGACAAGCAAGGCGGCAAGGAGGGAGGAGTGGGAGAAATGTGTCTTAAGTTGGGGGGAAGGGGAGTAGAAGGTAGACATGAAGGAGGGTAAGGTGGAGAGAAGGGAGAAAAGGGGAGGAGAGAGGAAGCAGGGGCGATGAGAAGGGAGAGAAAACATGAGTTGAGAAAGAAAAGGGGATGAGACGGGGACTGTTAGGGGAAGGAGGTTTGTATCCACCAGGATAGAATTTCCAGGGCCCTGGAATCTCAGTGGTGACCCAAGACAAGCAAGTGGATAAATGAAGTGATGTCCTAACATCTGACCCACTCTAGCCAGAGATGGCTAACTTGGTGACTCTGGAATCCAGGACAGCCTCTGCTCCCTGAGATGGGGGGATAGGAAGGAGACCCATCAGGCCCCTCAGTTAGGAGGTGACTTTAGCCCAGGGGCTCATGGCCCCACCTGGCCCTCACCCTGACCTCACTGCTGCCTCTAGTCCACACCCAGATTCTGAAGAATTCTGGTTTCTGACTCATGCACTATTTTTCCTGGCTCCAGCTTCCAGGGAGCTGCTGATTGAAGGAAGTGATTTCCAGAGAGGTCTCTTCACCCCTCAAAAGGAGCTCTAAATCCTGGCTACCATGAACCTGGTGATGCAAACGTGTAGACCAGCTTTCCTTGGACGCTAGGAGACTCTTGTTGTTCCGTCACTAAGCTGTGTCTGACTCTTTGGGACCCCGTGGACTATAGCACGCCAGGCTTCCTTTTCCTTCACTCTCTCCCAGAGTTTGCTCAAACTCATGTTCTTTGAGGAGACTCTTAGCAAGCTGTATTTTCCAACCCATCTTAGCACAGCACACATACACACACAGAGCAGATAGACCTAGCCAACAAGCATCTCCGGCATTCCAAACTATGTTTTCACCTCTCTAAAAACCCAACAACAATCTGTATGTATTCACTTAACAGTGTGTGAAGTGTAATTGAAAATGAAAGTTGCTCAGCTGTATCCGACTCTTTACGACCCAGACCAGGATACTGGAGTGGGTAGCTGTTCCCTTCTCCAGGTGATCTTCCCAACCCAGGGATTGAACCCAGGTCTCCTGCATTGCAGGCAGATTCTTTACTGTCTAAGCCACGAGGGAAGCCCAAGAATACTAGGGCGGATAGCCTATCCCTTCTCCAGCAGATCTTCCCGACTTAGGAATCAAACTGGGGTCTCCTGCATTGCAGGCAGATTCTTTACCAGCTGAGCTACCGGGAAGCCCAAAAGTGGAGTTACATGTTACCATAAAGTTTTCTCCTAACGTGGTGGGATGACTTTCCTGGTCTTGCCTTTGGCCAGTGGGTATGCTGATAAAATAAAGCTGACACCCTGTGCTGCAGGAAACTTGACATGAGTGGATGTTCATGTTGCTAAAAGGGGAAACTTTATGCCATCATTCTTTGAAAAAGATAACTTGCCAAAATGAAAACAAGAAGAAACACTAGATCTGAATAATCCTATATTCTTTAAAGAAGACAAACAGTTCTTTCTACATATTTAAAAAATACCAATATACATCATCTTGTCCCAAAAATAAAGAGGGGAAATTTCTCAACATTTTATTTTGAAACCAACTCAACCCTGGTACAAAACCAAACAAGGATATTACAAGAAAATAAAATTACTGGCCAATACCATTCATGAATAGAGATGCAAAAACGCTATACAAAATATTAGCAAATTGAATATAATGATAGATTTTTTAAAGGATAATCTAGCATGACTGAGTGAAGTTTATTTTAAAAATACCAGTATAATTTAATATACAAATATCAATCAATGCATTTTGCCATGTTGAGAAAAATCATATCTCAAAAGATTATTAAAAACACATGATAAAATTAATGCCTATTTATATAAAAATTCCTCAGCACTAGGAATAGAAGGGAACTTCTTTAACTATACAATGAATATGTGTAAAGCGCATGCATGCATGCTAAGTCGCTTCAGTCGTGTGCAACCCTATGGACTTCAGCTTGCCAGGACCCTTGGTCCATGGGATTCTCCAGGCAAGAGTACTGGAGTGGGTTGCAGTGCCCTTCTCCAGTGGATCTTCCCGACCCAGGGGTTGAATCCCTGTCTTTTACATCTAACCTGCATTGGCAGGCGGGTTCTTTACCACTAGTGCCACCTGGGAAATAAGATATCCACAGCCAAACTACAGTGAATGATGAAATACTGCCTTCTTTCCTCCTATGGTTGGGAACAAGATAAGGATGTCCACTGTCTCATTCGCATTCTTAGGAGCAAACTATTATAATTAATAAGTGAAATTCTCAAGGCCACTAGATACAGGATCATTGTAAAAATCAATGCATTCAGCATTTCCTTGATGGTCCAGTGGTTAAGAGGCCACCTGCCAGCGCAGGGGACACAGGTCGGGTCTCTGGTCCAGGAAGATTCCACCTGCCACATGGCAAGTAAGCCGTGTGCCACAACTACTGAGCTCCCTGCTGTGAGTGCTAAGCCAAGCACCCAGAGCCCGTGCCCCGCAACAAGAAAAAGCAGTGCAGAAAGAAGCCGGCGCACAGCTAGAGCGCAGCCCCGGCTCACTGCAGCCAGAGGAGAGCCCGCGCCCAGAAGCGGAGGCCCACTGCAGCCGGAAACTAACTTTCAAATCAGCACGTTTAAAGGAATTTAAATAACATCAGTTATGTTCTTAAACTACAATGGAATTAACTTATAAATCAGTAACAGATCTGGAAAATCCTCAAATATAGGAAATTAACACGCTTCTATTTAACTTATTGATCAAAGAAGAAATTAAAAAAATAAATTACAAGGGAAATTACAAAATGAATTGAAAGAAAGTAAAAATACATGAAAGTTTGTAGGATGTGGCTAAAATAGCACTTAAAGGGAAATGTATAGTAATATATGCTTAGAGTAGAAAAGAAGAATTGCAAATCGATGCCTTTGGTTTCTAAATTGATATTCTAATCAAAGTTATTCTGAGAACAGCAACTGAAATCTGAAACGAGCAGATGAAAATAGAGAAAAAAAATCATCCGTCAAACTGAAACTTAAAAGTAACAAAGAAAAAGAAAATTGTTCAAGTTGACAAACCACTGGTCAGAATAATCAAGGAAAAAAAAAAGATGACACAAATTACTAATACCAGGAATAAAAGGTCATGACTACAAATCCTACAAATGGTAAAGGTTAATGGGGAATATTACATATAAATATATAACAATATATGAGGGCTTCCCTCATAGCTTAGTTGGTGAAGAATCTGCCTGCAATGCAGGAGACCTGGGTTCAGCCCCTGAGTCGGGAAGATCCCCTGGAGGAGGAAATGGCAACCCACTCCAACAGTATTGCCTAGAGAATCCCATGGACAGAGAGCCTGGAAGGTTACAGTCAATGGGGTCGCAAGAGTCGGACCCAAGCACCCTAGAGCCCCTGCCTGCAACAAGAGAAGCCGCTGCAATAAGAAGCCAGTGGTCTAGCGACTAAACCACTACCGCGTAACAATAAACCCAGCACTTTTGATGAAATGGATAAACTTCTTGCAAGATACAAATTACCAAAGCTCCCTCAAGAATAAATGTGTATCCTCCATAGCCCTATATCTAGTAGGAACTTCTTCTGGTAGTTAAAACCCTTCCCACTCCAGGGCCAGATGGCTTCACCAGTGAATTCTATGAAACCTTTAATAGGGATCATATCAATTTTACACAAATTCTTCTTCAAAATCAAGGAGAAGGAGCACTCACTTCCCAACAAATTCTATGAGGCCAACATTAACCTGATACCAAAACCAGACAAACACATTACAAGAAAAAGGAAAACAAAACCATAGATCTGTATCTTTCATGAATGTAGGTGCAAAAAATAGGAAGTTTAGTAAATCATAACTACAACATGTAAAAGGAATGACCAAGTAGAGTTTATCCCTGGAATGCAAGGTTGGTTTTACGCTTAACACAAATACAAATGTAATTCATCATACTTACGGAAGAAAAAGAAGAAAAAAAGCATTCATCATCTCAAAAGATGTGATGAAGAGGAAGAGGAGAAAGAAGAATAAGGAAGAGGGAATAGGAAGAGGAGGAAGCAGGTACAACAGCAGTGTTTGATAGAATCCAACAACCAATCATGACAGAAACTCTAGGCAAACTAGGAGGAGATGGAAACTTCCTCACCCTGAAAAAGGTGATCCATAAAAACACATGGCTATTAATAACATCATCATACTTAATTGTGACAGACTGAATACATTCCCCACAAAGGTCAGGGGAGAGGCAAAGAAGTCTATTCTTAAAACGTATACGACATTACACTGGACATTCTATCCAGTGTAATAGACAAGGAAACTAGTAAGACAGTATAATTTCAAAAGGAAGAAATGAAACTGTCTTTATTTGTAGACAAAATTATAAGAAATATTGTCTATTTTCTGTCCTTACGGGAGAAAATCCTAAGGAATTTACCAAAAAATGCTGAAATAAGTGAACTTAGGAAGGTAACAAGATACCAAGTTAACAACAACAACTAATTATATTTATATTTATACATATTTATATGTATAAATACATATAAATTTATACATATAATTTATACATATTTATATGTACTAGAAAAAGATCTATGGCTGTCTCTTATACACATCTAGATGTGTATAAGAGACAGTTTATACATATTTATATGTATAAATACATATAAATTTATACATATAATTTATACATATTTATATGTACTAGAAAAAGACAATTTGGAATTGCTACTTTTAAAAAGCAACATGATAGCATCAAAAATAAAAATACTTACTAAATCTTTAAATAAAAGTTACACAAGACTTCTATGTCAAAAACTTCAAAACACTGCTAACAAAAGTGATAGAAAATCTAAATAGATGGAGAAATACATCATGTTTAAGAAATGGCAAAATCAGTACCAAGATAGCAATTCTCAGCAAATAAATCTATAGACACAGTCAATCTCAATCAAAATTCCAGCAGGTTTTGTTTTTTGTGGAAATTGACAGCTTGATTTTAAAATTTATATTAAAATGTGAAGGACCTTGAATATCCAAAATAATTTTGAAAAAGAAGAACAAAGTTGGAAGGCTTAGACTACTTGATTTCAAGATTTATTATAAAGCAATTCTATAAAGGCAGTGTGATCTCTGCATAAAGATATAATATCAGTGAAACAGAATGGAAAGTCCAGAAATAGACCCACATCAGTTCAGTTCAGTTCAGTTCAGTTGCTCAGTCGTGTCCGACTCTGTGACCTCATGAACCACAGCATGCTAGGCCTCTCTGTCCATCATCAACTCCTGGAGTTCACTCAAACTCATGTCCATTGAGTCGGTGATGGCATCCAACCATCTCATCTTCTGTTGTCCCCTTCTCCTCCTGCCCTCAATCTTTCCCAGCATCAGGATTTAAGTCATACCTGAATGGTCTAGTGGTTTTCTCTGCTTTCTTCAATTTAAGTCTGAATGTGGCAATAAGGAGTTCATGATCTGAGCCACAGTCAGCTCCCGGCCTTGTTTTTGCTGACTGTATAGAGGATGAGATGGCTGGATGGCATCACCGACTTGATGGACATGAGTTTGGGTGAACTCCGGGAGTTGGTGATGGACAGAGAGGCCTGGCGTGCTGCGATTCATGGGGTTGCTAAGAGTCAGACACGACTGAGCGACTGAACTGAACCGAACTGAACTGAAAGAAGTACAACTTACTGTACCTCAACTATACTTCAGACAGCTGTAAAAAAAAAAACACAATTGTGCCTCAATGTGTTTTCATGAAACAAGAAATGGGGAAAAGATTTTAATACCATCTCCAACCATCAGATCAGGAAAGGAGTATGTCAAGGCTGTATATTGTCACCCTGCTTATTTAACTTACATCCAGAGTTCAGTTCAGTCACTCAGTCGTGTCTGACTCTTTGTGACCCCATAGACTGCAGCACACCAAGCCTCCCTGTCCATTGCCAGCTCCTGGAGTTTACTCAAACTTATGTCCATTGAGCAGAGTACATCATGGAAAATGCTGAACTGGATGAAGCACAAGCTGGAATCAAGATTGTCAGGAGAAATGTCAAAAAGATATGCAAACGACACCACACTTATGGCAGAAAGCAAAGAACAACAAAAGAATCTCTTTTTTAAAATATAAATTTATTTATTTTAATTGGAGGCTAATTAGTTTCCAGTATTGTATTGGTTTTGCCATACATCAACATGCATCTGCCACGGGTGTACACGTGTTCCCATCCTGAACCCCCCTCCCACCTCCCTCCCCATACCATCCCTCTGGGTCATCCCAGTGCACCAGCCCCGAGCATCCTGTATCATGCATCGAACCTGGACTGGCGATTCATTTCACGTATGATATTATACATGTTTCAATGGCATTCTCCCAAATTATCCCACCCTCGCCCTCTCCCACAGAGTCCAAAAGACTGTTCTATACATCTGTGTCTCTTTTGCTGTCTCACATACAGGGTTATCATTACCATCTTTCTAAATTCCATATATATGTGTTAGTATACTGTATTGGTGTTTTTCTTTCTGGCTTACTTCACTCTGTATAATAGGCTCCAGTTTCATCCACCTCATTAGAACAGATTGAAATGTATTCTTTTTAATGGCTGAGTAATACTCCACTGTGTATATGCACCACAGCTTTCTTATCCATTCACCTGCTGATGGACATCTAGGCTGCTTCCATGTCCTGGCTATTATACACAGTGCTGCAGTGAACATTGGGGTACACATGTCTCTTTCAATTCTGGTTTCCTCGGTGTGTATGCCCAGCAGTGGGATTGCTGGGTCACATGGCAGTTCTATTTCCAGTTTTTTAAGGAATCTCCACACTGTTCTCCATAGTGGCTGGGCTAGTTTGCATTCCCACCAGCAGTGTAAGAGGGTTCCCTTTTCTCCACACCCTCTCCAGCATTTATTGCTTGTAGACTTTTGGACAGCAGCCATTCTGACTGGCGTGAAATGGTACCTCATTGTGCTTTTGATTTGCATTTCTCTGATAATGAGTGATGTTGAGCATCTAGATGAAAGTGAAAGAGGAAAGTGAAAAAGTTGGCTTAAAACTCAGCATTCAGAAAACTAAGATCATGGCATCTGGTCCCATCACTTCATGGCAAACAGATGGGGAAACAATGGAAACAGTGACAGACTTTATTTTGGGGGGGCTCTAAAATCACTGCAGATGGTGACTGCAGCCATGAATTTAAAAGACGCTGGTTCCTTGGAAGAAAAATTATGACCAACCTAGACAGCATATTAAAAAGCAGAGACAGTACTTTGCCAACAAAGGTCCATCTAGTCAGAGCTTTGGTTTTTCCAGTAGTCATGTATGGATGTGAGAGTTGGACTATAAAGAAAGCTGAGCGCAGATTTGATGCTTTTGAACTGTGGTGTTGGAGAAGAGAGTCCCTTGGACAGCAAGGAGATCAAACCAGTCCATCCTAAAGGAAATCGGTTCCTGAATATTCATTGGAAGGACTGATGCTGAAGCTGAAACTCAATACTTTGGCCACCTGATGCAAACTGACTCATTGGAAAAGACCCTGATGCTGGGAAAGATTGAAGGTGGGAGGAAAAGGGGAAGACAGAAGATGAGATGGTTTGATGGCATCACTGACTCAATGGACATGAATCTCAGTAAGCTCTGGGAGTTGGTGATGGCCAGGGAAGCCTGGTGTGCTGCAGTCCATGGGGTCACAAAGAGTCGGACACGACTGAGCAACTGAATTGAACTGAAAACCATCAGAAATGTCAAATACCGAAGAATATATCCACCAAAACATGTTTAAGATCTCACTGGCACCCCACTCCAGTACTCTTGCCTGGAAACTCCCATGGACGGAAGAGCCTGGTGGGCTGCAGTCTGTGGGGTCGCTAAGAGTCGGACACTACTGAGCGACTTCCCTTTCACTTTAAACTTTCATGCATTGGAGGAGGAAATGGCAACCCACTCCAGTGTTCTTGTGTGGAGAATCCCAGGGACGGAGGAGCCTGATGGGCTGCCGTCTATGGGGTCGCACAGAGTCAGACATGACTGAAGGGACTTAGCAGCAGCAGCAGCAGACTGAAAATTACACACATGAGTGAGAACAATCAAAGCAGAACTGAACAAAAGGAGAGAAATTCCATGTTCATGATAAGAAAACTCAATATTGTTGAAATGCTAATTATCTTTCATGTGATTGCATTCAGTGCAATCTACATCAAAACTCCTAATTGGTTTTTTATGGAAACTGAGAAATTATTTTAAAAATATGTATGGAAATGCAAAGGATCTAGATAGCCATCTTGAAGAATCAAACAAAGTTGCAGGGCTTATGTTACCAGATTTCAACTTGCAGTAAAAAAACTATAGCAAGTAAGACAGCATGGTATTAGCACAGACACAGACAAATAGACCCATGGAACAAAACAGAGGGTCCCTAAAAGATCCACACATCCATGGTAACAACGGAGTCGCTGCAGTTCCGTGATGAACAAATGAACTTTTTAATAAATGCTGCCACAGCAATTAGATTACCATCTGGGGAAAGAAGAATCCTTCGAGCTCATATCATACACAAAAATAAATTCCAGACGGATTAGAGATCTACATGTGAAAGATAAAACAATATTACTTTTAGAAGAAAAATGAGAAAATACCTATATGCCCTTAAGTATGCAAAGACCTCTTAAACTAAAAATAAAAGCACATAAAAGCTATTGCAAAGGAAAGCCACATGGTGGGAGAAGATATTTATGATACGTGCATCTGACAAGACTCATATCTAGAATTTAATAGGAACTCCTACAAGTAAATAAAACAGCAAAAAAAACTGAGTGGAAAAATGGGCACACAACCTAAACAGCATTTCACAAAATAAAACATCTAAATGTTCAGTAGACAGGGGAAAAGTACAAAAAAATATAAAAATGAAAATCAAAAACCCAATAGAATACCATCATTCACCCATCAGAATGGCTAAAATTAAAAAGGCAGAAAATACTACATGTTGGCAAGAATGTAGAGCAGTTCGTAGTAGTCTCATATATTGACAGAGGAGCCTGGTGGGCTGCAGTCCATGGGGTCGCTAAGAGTCGGACATGACTGAGCAACTTCACTTTCACTTTTCACTTTCATGCATTGGAGAAGGAAATGGCAACCCACTCCAGTGTTTTCGCCTGGAGAATCCCAGGGACAAGGGAGCCTGGTGGGCTGCCGTCTATGGGGTCACACAGAGTCGGACATGACTGAAGTGACCTAGCAGTAGCAGTAGCATATATTGTTGGTAGAAGTGTTAACTGTGTAACCATGTTGAAAACTCTTTGCCAGGATCTATTAAATCAAACATACAAGTACCCTATGATCCAGCATTTCTATTTAGGAATATATCTGACAAGGATGTGTGCATGTGTTCAAGCGTGCATGCTTAGTCACTCAGTCATGTCTGACCCTTTGCCACCTCATGGATTGCAGCCCGCCAGGCTCCTCTGTCCATGGAATTCTCCAGGCCAAGATACTGGACTGGGTTTCCATGCCTTCCTTCAGGGATCTTCCCAACCCAGGGACTGAACCCAGGTCTCCTGCATTGCCGGTGGATTCTTTACTGCCTGAGCCACCAGGGAAGGCCAAGAATACTGGAGTGGGGAGCCCTATCTCTTCTCCAGGGGGTCTTCCTGGCTGAGGAATCAAACTGGGGTCTCCTGAGCTTCAGGTGGATTCTTTACCAGCTGGGCTACCAGGGAAGCCCAAAAAGGAGATGCTGTACTTGCATGGGCTTGGAATATGTTTTGTGTATGTTCAAGACATTTACAAAAATGTTCACAGAAGCACCATTCCTCATAGCCAGAGCTGGAAACAACTCAAATGATCATCAACTGTAGAATTAATAAATGCAATATATTCACACCATGGGAACAAACAAGCTACGAACACATAGATGAAGGCTACGCTGATGATACTGAGTAAAACCGCCAGCCAGACGTGTAAAATTACGTGCAGTAGGACTCATTCCTATCAAGTTCGTAAGCAGGGAAGGGTAATCTACACGTGCTGAAGGTCAAGGTAGTGGTACTCTTAGGAGCAGGAGCAACTGAGGCGGGGCATAAGGGGTCCTCTGGTACTGTTCTGTTACTTGATCTGGGTGCTGGTTATGACGGGCTCACCCTGTGAAATTCACCCATCTGTATACTTACGACTTGAATACTTTTCTTATGAAGGTCACACTTATCAAAAAAAGGTGACTCTCTGAGTGCAAAGGGCTTCCCTGGTGACTCAGATGGTAAAGACTCTGCCTGCAAGGCAGGAGACCCAGGTTCGATCCCTAGGGGGAGAAGATCCCCTGGAGACAGAAACAGCTACCCACACCAGTATTCTTCCCTAGAGAATTCCAGGGACAGAGGAGCCTGGTGGGCTACAGAACATGGGGTCGCAGAGTAGGAAACGACTGAGCGACTAACACTCTTGAGTGCATGATGAAAACCAATAGAATTCTGGAGAGAATTTGGGATGTTTATTTAGCTGTTATTTAAAGAAAACTAAGATTATGATATCTGGTCCCATCACTTCAAGACCAATGGAAGGGGAAAAAGTGGAAGCAGTGACAGATTTTCTTTTCTTGAGCTCCAAAATCACTGCAGACGGTAACTGCAGCCATGAAATTAAAAGACGCTTGTCTTTGGAAAGAAAGCTATGAGAAACCTAGACAGTGTATTAAAAAGCAGAGACATCATTTTGCCAACAAAGGTCCTTATAATCAAAGCTATGGTTTTTCCAGTAGTCGTGGACAGAGGTGAAGAGTGGGACCATAAAGAAGGCTGAGTGTCATTAAAGAATTGATGTTTTTGAAGTCTGATGCTGGAGAAAACTTTAGAGTCCCTTGACTGCAAGGAGATCAAACCAGTCAATCCTAAAGGAAATTAACCCTGAATATTCATTGCAAGAACTGATGCTGAAGCTGAAGCTCTAATACTTTGGCCACCTGATTTGAAGAGCAGATTCATTGGAAAAGACCCTGATGCTGGGAAAGATTGAGAGCAGGAGGAGAAGCGGGCAGCAGAGGATGAGATGGTTGGATGGTATCATTGACTCAATGGACATGAATTTGAGCAAACTCTAGAAGCTTCTCTGGTGTCTCAGATGGTAAAGCATCTGTCTACAATGCAGGAGACCTGGGTTCAATCCCTGCATTGGGCAGATCTCCTGGAGAAAAAATGGCAACCCACTCCAGTATGCTTGCCTGGAAAGTCCCATGGATGGAGGAGCCTGGTAGGCTACAGTCCATGGGGTCACAGAGTTGGACACGACTGAGCGACAACACTAGGAGATACTGGAGATCAAAGGAGCCTGGGGTACTGCAGAGAAGCCTGGCATTCACGGGGTCTCAAAGAGTCAGACATGACTTAGCACCTGAACAACAACGAATTATGACATCCTGGAGTCCTGACTTTGGCCCTCAGCTTTCTTCTCTATGCTACTGGAAAAAAAAAAAGAAACATTCTTTCTTCAAAAGCAATCACTTGTCTGGTTAGTCACCCTTAGCTGTTCACTACTTTTCTTCAATATAGAGTAAGAATGAGCAAACCACAGCTCATGGATCAAATCTGGCAGACAGCCTGTTTGGGGAAAGTTTTACTGGTTGACATATTGTCTACTGCTGCTTTGTGCTGCAACAGGAGAGTTGAGTGCTACAACAGACTGCATGGGCTGCTGCTGCTGCTAAGTCGCGTCAGTCGTGTCCGACTCTGTGCGACCCCATAGACAGAAGCCCACCAGGCTCCTCTGTCCCTGGGATTCTCCGGGCAAGAACACTGGAGTGGGTTGCCATTTCCTTCTCCAATGCATGAAAGTGAAAGTGAAAGTGAAGTCGCTCAGTCGTGTCTGACTCTAGCGACCCCATGGACTGTAGCTTACAAGGCTCTTCCGTCCATGGGATTTCCCAGGCAAGAGTACTGGAGTGGGGTGCCATTGCTGCAAAGGCTAAAATATCTGCTGTCTGGCCCTAAGGAAAAAGTCTGTGACCCCTGGGTATAAAGCTTCAGTGGTGCCTGGGCATGGCCATCAACCCCGTGTACCCCACTGTGTCCTCCATCCCTGTCAGTCTCCCAGTGCACCACGCCTACTAGAGCAGCTCCTTCCACAGATCCACCTTAGATTCCCTTCTTGTGAAAGTTATAACAAGTGGGCTGTCGCTGCTGTGTCAGCCACCAGCCACAGGTCCTCTCACCACCCAGGCAGTGAGGGTTCTAGCTCCAACAGCCCATGACCTGCCTTCTCAGACCAGCTCTGGCACCAAATGTTGGAGGTTCTCCAAGAGTAGATGCCCGGATAGAGTTTGGGGTGCAAGATGACCCTTTTGCCATTTTTATTTTTAACCAGAATATCTATTACTCTTTGGTATTATTTATTTTTCATTCCTTACTATAATATAAAGAAGCTTCTTGAAAAGAGGGGCTCTGTTTGATTTCTTGACCACTGTTGTCAAGTGACTAGGACAGGTCTTGGCATTTAAAGGTGATCAATAAATATTTCTGAATTAAAAATGAGTATGGGAGGAATTTCCAAAGGATCTGGAAGAGGACAAAGGCAAAGTGTGCTGCTGCTGCTGCTGCTGCTAAGTCGCTTTAGTCATGTACAACTCTGTGCGACCCCATGGACGGCAGCCCACCAGGCTCCACTCTCCCTGGGATTCTCCAGGCAAGAACACTGGAGTGGGTTGCCATTTCCTTCTCCAATGCGTGAAAGTGAAAAGTGAAAGTGAAGTCGCTCAGTTGTGTTTGACTCTTAGCGACCCCATGGACTGCAGCCCACCAGGCTCCTCCATACATGGGATTTTCCAGGCAAGAGTACTGGAGTTGGGTGCCATTGCCTTCTCCCAAAGTGTGCTGGACAGACGTAAAACACCACCTAGAGCAGCCACCACTGAATTCTTAGCAATTCATTTTTAGGAAAATCGACAAAGCAACTGCTTTTTCAGTGAGCAATAAATACATACATAAATAACAGCCAGTGATAGGTCAGTGATCTCTGGTTTCTCATCTGATTCCCTGACTGGCCTGAGACCTTCTGCTTGCTTAGCATGTACTAGAGCCCAGCAGATAGTAGGTGCTAAAATAAAGGTTATCTCTTAACTCAGGTTTCTGAAACAGGGATGTGCATTCAGATGACCTACTGCTGGTGCTCAGTCTCTCAGTGGTGTCTGACTCCTTGCGACCTCATGGACTGCAGCACACCAGGCTTTCCTGTCCTTCGTCATCTCCCGGAGTTTGCTCAAACCCACATCCATTAAGTAGGTGTTGCCATCCAGCCACCTCTTCCTCTGACACCCCCTTCTCCTTTAGCCTTCAATCATTTCCTAGCATCAGTGTCTTTCCCAATGAGTCAGCTCTTTACATCAGGTGGCCAAAGTATTGGAGCTTCAGCTTCAGCATCAGTCTTTCCAATGAATATTCAGGGTTGATTTCCTTTAGGATTGACTGGTTTGATCTCCTTGCTGTCCAGGGAATTCTCAAGTTTTTGGTGCCACAATTTGAAAGCATCAGTTCTTCAGCACTCAGCCTTCATTATGCTCCAGCTCTTACCTCCATCCATGACTACTTGAAAAAGCATAGCTTTGACTATACAACTATACAGACTTTTGTTGGTGAAGTGATGTCTCTACTTTTTAATACACTGTCTAGGTTTGTCATAGCTTTTCTTCCAAGAAGCAAGCATCTTTTAATTTATATTACCTGGGGATTTCTTAAAATGCAGATTCTGATTTCAGAAAGTCTGGGTGGGGCTGAAGAGTCTGTATTTCTAACAAGCTCCAAGATGCTGCTGCTGGTGTGAACCACGCTGTGAGCAGAGAATCTCAGTCTACTAACAAGAAATCTGTGGGCATCTTCCAATACAAACAGGTGAAAAGAAGAGCCAAGAAGACCTTTCCAGAAAGAAACATGGTAGGAGGGTCATGGAACCCAGATTCTAACCCCAGGTCTCATGTCTATAAACCTTTGAACTTGGACAGGTTTCTGCACCCTCGGAACCTCACCTGCCAGGTCAGGACTCCCTGACCAGCCCCAGGCTCCTCAAACACTGTCTGAGCAGAAGTACTGAGGGTGGGGAAAGGTGTCTAAGGTTGAATCAGACCCAGTGCTGCCCCTCTGAGCTCTAAGAACATAGACGGCAGCCTGCCTTGCAAGTATGAGAAAAGGAGTTAAGATCAACAAGGACTGGAGAAAAGAACCCCTGAACTCTCACTGCTGCCAGACAGCAGGTTTTACATCTAACACCACTTCATAAATCCTCGCCATCCACATGCTGGTTGTTTTCAGTTTCCTAAGGCTGCTCTCTACCACCAGCTGGATCTCTCTCTTCAACATGGATCTTCGGATCTCTTCTGAATCTTACCCGACCCTCTTCCTGGAAAAACAAAACCCAACACAACAAAAGACTCCCTTCTGCCTATGCAGCTCCGCACTTGTTACCTAGACTACATTCATGTTTCCCGAAATGCAGTAAAACATCAACAGCCTGTGATACAGACAAGTGTCACTCTGGTAAATGGTAGTCTTTCCACTTAGAGTAACAATGTAAAATCTCCTTTAAATATACACAAAATGAGTCTATAACAAGGAAAAGCGAATCAAAACCACAATTAGATACCACTTCACATCAAGTAGAATGGCTACAATTTTTCAAAAAAGATAATAATAAGTATTGAAGAAATTGTAACCCTTATACAACAGTCTAACAGATCCTCAGAAGGCTAAACATAGATTTATCATATGACCAGGTAATTTCACTCCTAAATATATCCAAGAGAACTGAACACATATGTCCACACAAAAATGTTCATAGCATTAGTCACGATAGTGAAAACCTGAAAACAATCCTGATGTCCATCAAGAGACAAATGAATAAATAAAATGTGACCTATCCATATAATGGATTTTCCAGCTATAAAAAAAAAAGTTCTGATATATGCTACATGTAGATGAATCTTGAAAACATTATGTAAATGAAAAAAGCCAGACACAAAAGGCCACATATTTTTATGATTTCATTTATATAAAGCGTCCATAATGGGAAAGTCCATAGAGACAGAGAGCATATCAGAGGTTTCCCAGGGCTGGAGATTGGGTGAGCTGGGGAAAACGGAGAGTGACTGCTAAAGTACACATGGCTTCTTTCTAGGCTGATGAAAATTGGGGTGTTCAAAAACTGATAAGAGTAATACTTAAACAACTGTGAATATACTAGTCACTAAATTGTATACCTTAAATGGGCAAGTTGTATTACGTCAACTATATATCAATAAAGATGCTATAAAATATATAAAAATATTAGGTAACGCTACAGATGGCATACAAATATGAAAAAAGCATTAAAGAGACAAAGCAAAGATTAGGAAACACTGGATTAGATCAACAGGCCTAATAAGCCTATGAGGCAAATGCTTTTTTCTTGTTATAAGGAAACTGGTAATGGTTTTCCCAGTAGTCATATACAGATGGAAGAGTTGGACCATAAAAAAGGCTGAGCACCAAAGATTTGATGCTTTCAAATTGTGGTGCTAGAGAAGACTCTTGAGAGTCCCTTGGACAGAAAGGAGATCAAACCAGTCAATCCTAAAGGAAATCAATCCTGATTATTCATTGGGAGAACTAATGCTAAAGCTGAAGCTCCAATACTTTGGCCCCTTGATGTGAAGAGGCGACTCATTGGAAAAGACTTTGATGCTGGGAAAAATTGAGGACAGGAGGAGAAGCGGGTGACAGAGGATGAGATGGTTGGATGGCATCACTGACTCAATGGACATGAGTTTGAGCAAGCTCTGGGAGACGGTGAAGGTCAGGGAAGCCTGGCCTGCTGCAGTTCATGGGGCCACAAAGAGTTGGACATGACTTAGCAACTCTATAACACCAAAGGAAAATGGACCAATGAGAGGTGAGAGTGTTCATTTAAGAACAAAGAATTTTAAGTGGATTTTGAACCCAAGCTGTTGACCCCAAGACCAGTGCTCTTACCTGACATGCTCTACCGCTTCCTGGGGTCCCAGTCCCAGAATTCAACTCCCATCCATACTTTTTCTCATGATGCCTCTCTGAGACTTGGGTCTGAACTACACCCCTGAGTATCACCTACAACTCTGACCTGTGTAACCAGAATGACATATAAATGATGGTGTATAATTTCTGAGGTTAGGTTTCTCCCTTACTTTGGAGAATGTGTGTGTGTATGCTCAGTCATATCTGACTCTTTGCAGCCCCGTGGACTATAGCCCACCAGGCTCCTCTGTTCATGGGATTTCCCAGGGAAAAATACTGGAGTGGATTGCCATTTCCTACTCCAAGGAATCTTCCCAGCCCAGGAATTGAACGAACCCATGTCTCTTGCATCTCCTTCATTGGAGGGGGGTTCTTGACCACTGAGCCACATGGGAAGCCCCTTGGAGAATATTAGTTGACATTCTGAGGACACTCAATGATCCTTAGGGAAAGATCTACATGGCAAAGAAAACTGAGGCCTTTTGCCAGCAGTCATGTGAGTGAGACATGTTGGAAGCAGGTCCTCTGCAGTCTCATGAGAAGCCCCGACCCAGAACCACTCAGTGAACCTGCTCCTTATTTCCTGACCCTAGAAATCATAAGGTGCTATGTATCTGGGCTTCCCTGGTGGCTCAGAGGCAAAGAATTCACCTGCTAATGCAGGAGACGCGGGTTTGATCCCTAAGTCAGGAACAGCCTCTGGAGAAGGGAATGGTAATCCACTCCAGTATTCTTGGCTGGAAAATCCCACGGACAGAGGAGCCTGGTGGGCTACAGTCCATGAGGTCGCAAAGAGTCGGACGTGGAACTCAGCAACTAAACAACAACTATGTATGTATGTATTTATGCCCCTGAGTCTTGGGGTAACTTGTTATTCAGCAACAGATAGCTAGTACACACTATGACTAGTTTCTGCCAATGGTACCTGAGTTGAAAAGTTGCACACTTCCAGGTCCAGGATGTGAGCACGCCTTTTCTACTTCCTCTTCCTCTTCCAGTGGAGACCTTTTCTTCATAGCAGCATTACTCGCAATAGCCAAAAGGTGGAAGCAACCCAAGCATCCATCAGCAAATGAGTGGGAAAACAAAATGTGATCCATCCATACACAGAATGTTATTCAGCCTTAAAAAAGAAGGGGATTCTGACAGGTGAACGAACTTTGAGGACATTATGTCAAGGGAAGTAAGCCAGTCACAAAAGGTCAAAGACTGTGATTCTACTTCCACGCGGTCCCGAGAGCACTCAGAGTCCTGGAGACAGAGAATGGAAGGGTGGTGCCAGCGGGGGGAGGACGGGAGAAGCGGAAGTCAGGGTTTAATGGGTACAGAGTCTCAGTCTGGACAGATGAAGAGTGTTCTGGAGATGACGGTGGTGATGGCAAAACAACAGTGTTGTACCTAATGCCCCTGAACTAGTCTCTTAAAAAGTTAAGATGGTAACTTTATGTTCAGTTCAGTTCAGTCATTCAGTCGTGTCTGACCCCATGACTGCACCACGCCAGGCTTCCCTGTCCATCACCAGCTCCCAGAGCTTGCTCAAACTCATGTTCATTGAGTCTGTGATGCCATCCAACCAAGTAGGTTATATCTATTTCATCACAATAAGAAATGTCATGATATGCCCAAACGGTGTTATTCCCTCTGCTGACCCCCTAAGCACCTGAGGTAAGGTCTGAGGCTTGTGGGCTAACTCTTTTTCCATCCACTGTTTGCCCAGAGTCCTGTTGTGGACAAAAAGAGTGGGCTCCCTGTATTTAGGATAGAAGTTCAACTGCATGGATGAGGAATGCGAAACAACAGTGGCTTAAATGAGATGGATACCCTTTTCTCCTGCGTACAGTCTGGGGCAGGTAGTACGGGGCTGGCACGGACACTCGGCTCCATGTATTTATTCAGGGACAGCCTAGGTTCACGTGCTCTGCCATCCCCAGGGTAATTTTCTCAACCATGTGGCTCAAAATCACGTCTACGTCCTGAGCAGCAGGGTAAAGAAGGTAGGGAAGAGGGGCAAACCTCCTCTATTTAAGACATTGCCATTTGGGGTCTCTACCCTAGAAGTGGAATGCCATTGCTACCTGATGTTTTTCCCCCAAAGAGAAAATGAAACTGAAAGTGTTAGTTACTCGGACATGACAGATTCTTTGTGACCTCATAGACTGTAGCCCACCAGGCTCCTATGTCCATGGAATTCTCCAGACAAGAATATTGGAGTGGGTTGCCATTTCCTTCTCCAGGGGCTCTTCCCAACCCAGGGATCGAACACGGCTCTCCCACGTTGCAGGCAGACTCTTTACCCACTGAGCCACCAGCTAAGCCCTGTGACATCCCCAAACAGGATCTCAGCTATGCTCTGTCCTTTCACACAGCCCTGAGGGCTTCTTCCCAGGTGGCTCCATGGTACAGGATCCACCTGCAATGCCGGAGTTGCAAGAGACGCAGTTTCAATCCCTGGGTCGAGAAGATCCCCTGGAGGAGGGCATGGCAACCCACTCCAGTATTCTTGCCTGGAGAATCCCATGGACAGAGGAGCCTGGTGGGCTACAGTCCATAGGGTTGCAAAGAGTCAGACACGACTATCTGACCCCATGACTGCACCACGCCAGGCTTCCCTGTCCATCACCAGCTCCCAGAGCTTGCTCAAACTCATGTTCATTGAGTCTGTGATGCCATCCAACCAAGTAGGTTATATCTATTTCATCACAATAAGAAATGTCATGATATGCCCAAACGGTGTTATTCCCTCTGCTGACCCCCTAAGCACCTGAGGTAAGGTCTGAGGCTTGTGGGCTAACTCTTTTTCCATCCACTGTTTGCCCAGAGTCCTGTTGTGGACAAAAAGAGTGGGCTCCCTGTATTTAGGATAGAAGTTCAACTGCATGGATGAGGAATGCGAAACAACAGTGGCTTAAATGAGATGGATACCCTTTTCTCCTGCGTACAGTCTGGGGCAGGTAGTACGGGGCTGGCACGGACACTCGGCTCCATGTATTTATTCAGGGACAGCCTAGGTTCACGTGCTCTGCCATCCCCAGGGTAATTTTCTCAACCATGTGGCTCAAAATCACGTCTACGTCCTGAGCAGCAGGGTAAAGAAGGTAGGGAAGAGGGGCAAACCTCCTCTATTTAAGACATTGCCATTTGGGGTCTCTACCCTAGAAGTGGAATGCCATTGCTACCTGATGTTTTTCCCCCAAAGAGAAAATGAAACTGAAAGTGTTAGTTACTCGGACATGACAGATTCTTTGTGACCTCATAGACTGTAGCCCACCAGGCTCCTATGTCCATGGAATTCTCCAGACAAGAATATTGGAGTGGGTTGCCATTTCCTTCTCCAGGGGCTCTTCCCAACCCAGGGATCGAACACGGCTCTCCCACGTTGCAGGCAGACTCTTTACCCACTGAGCCACCAGCTAAGCCCTGTGACATCCCCAAACAGGATCTCAGCTATGCTCTGTCCTTTCACACAGCCCTGAGGGCTTCTTCCCAGGTGGCTCCATGGTACAGGATCCACCTGCAATGCCGGAGTTGCAAGAGACGCAGTTTCAATCCCTGGGTCGAGAAGATCCCCTGGAGGAGGGCATGGCAACCCACTCCAGTATTCTTGCCTGGAGAATCCCATGGACAGAGGAGCCTGGTGGGCTACAGTCCATAGGGTTGCAAAGAGTCAGACACGACTAAAGTGCCTTAGCATGCACATGCACCCAGGGAGGTGACTGGCAGAGATCTTCGGAGCCCCATATTAAAATTAATAGGACCTCAACATGGGTGGAACCTGGGCCCTTGTATCACTGCATGGAAAACGCCTGAGTGGGCTTTGCATCCTGAGAGTAAATCTCAAATGTGTGTAAGCACTGGGATTTCTGTGCTCCTGTGTCACAGCCACTAGCAGTCTCTTAACTAACACAGAGCTCTGTGACGGGAGCTTGGGAAGTGTTCGCAACACAACAAGGCTGAGGCCAGGTCAACAGCCTTGGGAGGCAACAGGAAGATGGCTTTGAAAGCCACAGTGGCCCAGCTCATGAGCTATGTGGGTCATTCAAACTCTTTCAGCCTGGTTTGCTCAAATGTAAATTGGAGGAGACAAAGATATGCAAACCACACACTATTTGTGGTTGGGAACTGAGTGAGGGAATCTGCAAGAAAGACAGTTGAGAAAAATCTACTTGGGGAAGCGACAGACACCTGTCCCCTTGCCACTCTCCAAAAAGGAGAACAGATGGGCATTTAGAAATGGGCACAGCGCACGGTAACTCACAGCTTGATGAGAAGCAAATGGCCCACTGGGTGGGGTGGGGGCTGGGGGCTGATCTCTAAGTCAGGGCTGTATTCTCAGCCTCGGGCAGGAAGCTGTCTGTCTCGGGCTTGGCAACAGCTTTGATTCAAGACCTCAAATGGGCCCCTGAGAGCTTACTTGGTTGGGACTCAGACTGGGTTTATAGCATAGACCGGGCAGCCCAGGAATGCGAGTCTGGACCTCTTCTCAATATATCTCAACAGGGCAGCACCGGTTTGGAAAAGCTGGGACATTCACGCCCTGGCTGCCACGCTGGGGCCTGTGGCCACCAGGCGCTCACAGCAGCATTGAAAGCACAGACGCTTCGGGGACCGCACAGAGCGCTTCTCAGTGTGAAGAGGCTGGCTGCCATATAACAGTGAGTGACTGGTACTCTGAGCTGGGCGGCAAATCGGGCATGCGTACAGGCTCATTTCAGCCCACAGCCGAACTAAAGGCTCAGATCTGAATTTATTGCCCGCTATGGCTCCAGTTTTTATAGACTAATACAAATATGTCATATAAGTAATTTAAACTGTTCTAGTAGCCACATTTAAAAAGTGTGAGAAGAAAAATGAAATTAATTTTAATATCCTATTATACTTAACCCAATAGATGATTCTGATCACCAGTTCCAATATGGGTGGGGCTTTTCTGCTCTCACCAAGCAATTCTCAAGACACCAGCTCAGTGTCCTACCATTCAGATCAATTCTAACGTTATCTACCCAGAAATAGCATCAGATTCTTCAGACTAAGGGCTCTGGCCCACAAGACTGCACCCTCCCTGACTTCAGACGCCAATCACAAGTGCAGGCTGTCACCTGTGCTTCTGGCCAACAGGCTATAAATCCCAGGATCCCACTCCCCCCTCCTGGGGTCTGATTACTGTGCTAGAGCTCAGAGAACTCAGAGAAACAGCTTACTTACTAGATAATTGGCTTATTATAAATGGATATAACTAAGGAACAGCAGATAGAAGACATGCACAGGGCAAGGTACGGGAAGGACGTCCTTGTGATACTAATCTAGAAGTGATTAGCCTGTCCATTTAGGTTTTACAGAGGCTTCATGATATAGGTCTCATCACTTCATGGCAAATAGAAGTGGGAAAAGTGGAAGCAGTGATTTTATTTTCTGGACTCCAAAATCATCGCAGATGGTGACTGCAGCCATGAAATTAAAAGATACTTGCTCCTTAGAAGGAAAGCTATGACAAACCTAGACAGCATATTAAAGAGCAGAAATATCACTTTACCAACAAAGGTCCATGTTTTTCCATAGTTTTTCCATGTACGGATTTGAGAGTTGGACCATAAGAAGGCTGAGCACTGAAGAATTGAAGCTTTCAAACTGTGGTGCTAGAGAAGACTGTTGAGAGTCCCTTGGAAAGCAAGGAGATCAAACCGGTCAATCCTAAAGGAATTCGGTCCTGAATATTCATTGGAAGGGCTGATGCTGAAGCCGAAGCCAAGGCTCCAATACTTTGACCACCTGATGTGAAGAGTTGACTCAGTGGAAAAGACCCTGATGCTGGGAAAGATTGAGGGCTAGAGAAGAAGCGGGAAACAGAGGATGAGATGGTTGGATGGCATCACCTACTCAATGGACATGAGTCTGAGCAAACTCTGGGAGAGAGTGAAGGACAGGGAAGCTTAGTATACTGCAGTTCATGGGGTCGCAACAGTTGGACATGACTGAGCGACTGAACGACAATAAAGGGATAAGTGAGGAACAGCACGTAAAAGAGATGTGTGGGGCAAGGCGTGGGATGGAGGCTCTGTGCTCACTAACCTAGACACTCTCCCAGTCTTATCCAGTTGGGTTTTATGGAGTCTTCATGATACAGGCACAATTCACTGACCATTAGTGAGTAATCTGACCTCCAACTCCTCTCCCCTCCCTAGAATCAGGGGGCGAGAATGAAAGCTCCACCCCTCTATTAGTGGTTGGTTCTCCTGGCCATCAGACCTCATTTTTAGGTGTTTTTCAAAAATCACCTCATGCTATGACTGGAAGCTGTGGTGGAAAGAGACTTGCTATGAGTAACAACATACCATTTCCCTGTCAGGGCTCTCAAGGATTTTAGGGACTGAGGACAAGAGACCAAATTTGACACAAGATGTTTCTATTGCCCTTTTCATTCAGGAAATCCCAAGGGTTTTGAGTGCTATGAGCCAGAAACTGTGGATGAAGACTAAAAGGATATGAGAACTAGAGTTTGATCATCTGAATGATTAAATGCATATTTCTTATAAATCACAGTATCACACCCACTAATCCAAACTATTACCATTTCAACATATAATCAATGGTAAAAGATATTGATGAGCTGTTTTACATTCTTCATTTGTGTGTGTGTGTGTGTGTGCTCGGTCATGTCCGACTCTTTGCAACCCCATGGACTGTACCAACCAGGCTCCTCTGTCCCTGGAATTTCTCAGGCAAGAATACTGGAGTGGGTTGCCATTTCCTCCTCCAGGGGATCTTCCCAACCCAGAGATGGAACCCGTGGCTCTTGCGTCTCCCGCACTGACAGGCAGATTCTTTACCACTAGAGTCACCCGGGTTGGCATGCCCCAAACCAGTGAGCATCTCCACACCTCGGTACCTCTGCCCATACTGTTACTTCTGAGTGGCACTGCCTCCTCCCCTTTGCCCACCTGCATGCCTGCTCATACTTCAAGGGCTTAGTGCAAATGACACCTCCTCCCTGAAGCCTTATCCAGTTCCCTAGGATGAGGACACTCTTCCCCCTGTGCTCCCATAAGACCTTGTTTCACCTCTGTTTGAGACCCACCACACTGGATTATGTTTGTTAACTTGCTGAAAGGCCAATATCACATCTGAGCCATCACTAGTACCCAGTACCTTGCTTAGCACACAGCAGACTGTGGAGGCAACTGCAGGCTCTTTCTGGGGTGAGGAAATTAGGGCACCAGGAAAATTTCTTTAAAAGTTCCCCCTTTTTTTTTTTTTTGGTTATGGATAACAAAAACCAAGGTGGTGTAGAGAACATTGCTTGGGGATTACTGTTAAGAGAGAAATGGACCCAGAGAGCTATGATTTGGGGCTGGATATATCGTTGATTGTCACCCAGTTCTTAGCTTATGCTCCTCACTGGAAATATCTGAGCAATCTTGATGCACAGCTGTAAGGCACTGTATATCTGGAGCCCACAGGGAGCGTAGCCATCTCCCAGCTGTGTAACCTAGGGTCGGGGTTGCCATGTGTCATAGCAGGGTCAGGGCCACCACATTGCACAATTCCCGAGTGACAACGTGAATGGTGCCGCTGGGGCTGAGCATACACAGCCTGTTGGCCAGATGTGGTCATTCTGTAAGCCCCACCCATAGGTAAACATAAAGGTCTTGACATGTCACTGGCTTCAGACGTCTGAGCCAGGACATCAGGGAGATGAGATACAAGCACAGGGAAGCTCAGAAGTGAGGAACCACGAGTGTTCACAACACAGAGGCCCCCCCCAGCTCCAGAAGGGCTGTGGCTCAAAGTCCAAGTGTAAAATCAGAGTTTGGAAACTTGGAAAGACTCTCCTACAGAAACAGACCACATGGGGCTGTTCTTCCCAGGTTCACATCCAGGATGTAGTGATTAAATTTTGAGCTAATGATCTCAGGCTCAGATAAGGAAGAGGACAAGGACTTCTTCCTTTGTCCCTTCCTTTTTCTGCTTAGATCAGACAGGGAAAGGCAAAGCTCATGTGGGTGAAATTGCTGGCTGGAAGAGGACTGTGGTCAGATCTGGCAGGTCAAAGAGTAAGTCAGAGAAAGAACTGAGGTTCAATTCTGGTTCCACTGGACGAGGGGCTCAACCTCTCTGAGCTTCAGTTTCCTTATTTGTAGAATGGAAATATTATATTATTCCTCCCCCAGAGTGGTGGTGTACAACATAACAGAGAAGGAGTACACAAGGTACCAAGCGCAGCCTGTGAAAAGTGCATCAGTCAGGGACTTCCCTGGTGGTCCAGTGGCTACGAATCCACCTGCCAGTGCAGGGCACATGGGTTCAATCCCTGGTCCAAGGAAGATCCCAAATGCCTTGGAGCAACAAAGTCTATGTGCCACAATTACTGGAGCCCACATGCCCTGAGGCCAGTGCTCCACAACAAGAGAAGCCACCACAATGAGGAGCCCATGCACTGTAACTAGAGAGTAGCCCCCGCTCGCCACAACTAGAGCAAGCTCCCGCGAAGCAACAAAGACCCAGTGCAGCCAAAAATAAAATTTTTAAAAGTGTATCAGCCCCTTGTGTAAGAAGGCCCATTGTCTCCTTCTGGGTAGGGGCTGTGAGGACAGCAGCCACGTGGGGAGTGTTCTTCTCACAATAATGTCAGCGGATAAGAGGGCAAAGCCAACTGTGTAGAACAGTCAAACCACTGCTTGGCCACTGTGAATCACACGGGCGAGCCCAAAGTCAAGGCAAGGAGGAGGACAGTCTGCCCCTCACGGGGCCACAGCAAGAATGAGGATATGAACACAACTATGGAGGAGTGAAGAGACAGGACCAATCATTCAATCTACTACAGTATGCAGACAGCTTTGTCATCTACCGGTGCTCATTCATGCAAACATTTCAGTGGAAAATCAGGTAGTTCTTTTAGTATTTCTTTCCTGAAAAAGACAGCTGTCCCAGACATCATGGCAGGAGATAAGTAGATGGAGTGAAGACTTAGCGGAGATTGCGAGTGGTCAAGGGGAGGGATGCACTACCAGCAACTCTCCCCCGTCCTTCCATCGAAATTCTGGTGCTCCGAGCAAAGACCTTGCCTGAAGCCAACACCGAGGGCTTGCAGGGGAAAACGTTTCTACAGGGACCTCTGGAGGCATGTCCTAGGTCTGATGTGTAAAGGTTGCAAAACAAAGCCTCATGCGGGAAGATTCAGTCATCAAGGAGCCCCAAGAGTTCAGAAGGTGGAGAAAGAATTTTAGACTTTGTGAAGAAGGTGAGCATTAATATGGTCTTGAGGGAATGAGCTGCTCATCCCCAAGGCATAAAGCGGGGTGTTAAAGAATGGAAGGACCTGAACAAATGTGTATAAGCCTCACCCAAATCAGTGGCTCAAAACAACAGGCTTTGACTATTATGGCTTTTTTTTAACTTTTTTTTTTTTGCTTTATTTTACTTTAAGATACTGTATTGGTTTTGCCATACATTGACATGAATCCGCCACGGGTGTCCTTGAGTTCCCAATCCTGAAACCCCCTCCCACCTCCCTCCCCATATCATCTCTCTGGATCATCCCCGTGCACCAGCCCCAAGCATCCTGTATTCTATATCGAACATTGACTGGCGATTCGTTTCTTACATGATAGTATACACGTTTCAATGCCATTCTCCCAAATCATCGTCAGGAGGCAGCCTGGGCTGGGTTTGTTCATCATTCTGTGAGTCACTGCAGACTCTGCTTTAGTTTGGGTTTGTCTGGGGTCACCTCAGCTGGGGAGGTTCTGCTCTGTATCTTGTTTTCCTCCTGGACCAGCAGACTGACTTGGAAAATACTTTTGAAGAAGCAGGTGAACAGAAAGACAGTCCGTCGAGGCTTGGAACTCACACATCCATCACTGGATTGTAGACTTATTAGAAAAATGTAAGCTTATCAGAAAAAGGATGGTGGTAATAATGATGAATTGATGCTTTCCAATTGTGGTGCTGGAGAAGACTCTTGAGAGTCCCTTGGACTGCAAGATCAAACCAGTCAATTCTAAAGGAAATCAACCCTGAATATTCTTTGGAAGGATGTTGCTGAAGCTGAAGCTCCAATACTTTGGGCACCTGATGCAAAAAACCAACTCATTGGAAGAGACCCCGATGCTGGGAAAGATTGAAGGCAAAAGGAGAAGGCAGAGGCAGAGGATGAGATGGTTAGATGGCATCGCTGACTCAACGGACATGAGTTTGAGCAAACTCTGGGAGATAGTGAAGAACCTGGGAGTCTAGTGTGCTGCAGACCATGGCGTCACAAAAAACTGGACATGACTTAGCGACTGAACAACAACTGGGCAAGGTATTTCTAGAAAACTGTGTTCTCTGTGCCTCCCATAGTTGGGGAATCCCATCCCTAAGTTCCCTGTGGTGTCCCTGCCACGTGCCGGTCCAGCTTCTACCTGGACACTCCAGCTCTGAGGAGCTCACCACCCGCTAGAATAGACTATTCAGACCAGACAACTTGCAGGAAGTCCTTTCCAGTACCCAATGCCTTTTTGCTTCCTGTCTTTGATCCTGGTCCTGCCATGCAGGTTTTCAGTCCAGCAGTCATTAACACGGTTGAGGACCATGCTTGAGTCCCCGAGTGAGCCAGCGGTGGGCACACCCAGACAAAGGTGAGCAGGACCATCACCCCACCGAGGGGTGCTGAGCTCCACCCACCGGGAGATTTACCTGACCCCGCGCCTTCCCTCGACCTCCGTATCCAGTCCCAGGCTGAGCCCTCTGCATTTCACTCCTCCCCAACCCCTCGCCCCTGCCATCTCACTCCACTCCACCTTCTTCTGTTCTTCTCCACGGACACCTCCCTCCTCTAAGCCGCCATCCTCTCCTCTGGCCAGGATCACTGCAGTAGCCTCTTCACGGTCCCCACCCTGCCCCATAGCCCACTTCTCACCCTGCACCAACAGTAATCTCATTATAACACAAAGCTGCTCATACTGCCCACTGCTAAAGCTTTCCGCACTCTGGGTCCAGCCTCAGCCCTGGGGATCATTTATCAGGACCCTCACATCCTTCCTCCTCCAGGTCACTGCTCTTGTCCCTTCAGGCTCTGGCTCACCTGTCACCTGCCGGGACGGAGGAGGTCGGACCTCTCAGTTACAAGGTCTCCTAGCGCCGAAGACCTTTCCTTCGTGGTGCATACCACCAACTTTCCATTCACTACTGTGACTACTTGACTAGCAGCTGCCTCCTCCCATGACAGCAGGTGGCACGCAGGCTGGGTAGGGTGGGTAGGACTGACTGATAGTGTCTGTAGCATCTGCAGTGCAGACTTCTGTGGTGTACATACAACTACCGTGACAGATTTCAAGCTACCAACAACTGTGGCTTGCAAAACCTTGAAAATGTCATCATCAGCTGCCCCCAGGTGGTCTGAGGGGGGGTCTCTAGTATCCCCCTGGGGCAGGACTTGTATCCGCCCCCCTCAAGACCTGAAAAACAGCTCAGGAACCATTAAGTATTTGGTAAATGAATGAATGAACAATGCCGACATTTAAATAAGCCTTCAGGACAGTAATTGCTGATTCTAGAAGATAAAAGACGTTTAATGCTTGCCTCAGGAATGGGACTTCCCAGGTGGTACAGTGGTAAAGAATCTGCTTGCCAATGTAGGAGAGGCAGGTTCAATCCCTGGGTCAGGAAGATCCCCTGGAGGAGGAAATGGCACCCCACTCCAGTAGTCTTGCCTGGGAAATCCCATGGACAGAGAAGTTTGGTGGTCTGCAGTCCATGGGATCACAAAGAGTCAGACACACACACACACATACACACAGCCCTCCAAGAAAAGAGAAGGGAGTCATGGCATTTCGGTTCTCTGAAGACTATTTCTACATTTGTTTAACAAAATGTCTAATCAGGCACAGATTCCAAGTGCTTTTCAAATGCTAACCCATTTACTTCTCATAGCAACTATAAGGCGGATATGTCTAGTATTCTCATTTTACAGATAAGGAAACTGAAGCTCAGAGTAATTTGCCTAGGTGGTGGAGCCGGGCTTTGAACACAGAAGTATGACGGTAGAACCCATGTTCCCAATGACTATGCTATGCTGCATCAGGACCAGCTCTGGAAATGAGACATGCCTCGTACCCCCATCTCTGCTCCAACCTAAGGACATCCAGCCCACGGATATGGTGTGCATTCATCAGGTCACTGAACCTAAACAAAGAAATAACCTAATAGAAAAGGTCCAAAGTTGAGGCTGTGAAACGATAAGGGAGACGTGGGCTCTTCCGGATAAAGACAGAGGAAAAAGAGGAAGGCTTTTCAAGAGCCATGAAATAATCATGGAGATGGACTTTAAATATTTATTTACTGAATTCTAGCAAGAGGACACCGACCTGGTTAACTTTCATAAACGGAAATGCTAAAACTCGAGAGGTGAGTTTGGGACATCAGGATTTGTACAGAGTTCTCCGCATACGGTCTTGCTTCATCTTGAAGACCACCATGGGAGGTGAGGATAATCAGCTCATGTTAATGAACTGGAGACATCAAAGCTCAGAAGTCAGGGGAGGTGGCCAATGCCACGGAGCCCATCAGCAGAACTGGGCCAGGTTCCGCACCCCCTCGTGCTGCTAGTTCATGTTACTTCCCAAGCAGGTCTTGTAAAACCACAGCTGCTCAGAGGAAGTCAGTTCCTGTAGCTAACTATGCTGATGGGCTGTACAAAGTGAAAATGTAATTAGATTTCAAGGAGGTTTACACAGATTCTGGGGTATAGCCTAATATTGCAATAACAAAATCCAGGAATATAGCTCTAATTTCAGATATAGCTGTTCACTTAACAAATGAACTCCCAGGCCCTTATTATGTGTAGGGACCATCAAGGTCAAAGACGATCTTGACGGCTCATTCTGTATGCAGCACTGAGGATCACTGCAAAGAAAATGAAAATGCTGATGCAGAGTTTTTAGCATGGGAGAAGACGGAATCAATCTAGAAGGAAAGTCTGGAACAATGAGATTGTGGGCGTAATTCAAAATGCCAGGGTCAGGGATTTGATTTTATCCTGTAGGAAAAGAAGGACCAATGAAGACGTTTAAGCAGAGGAATGACATCACCACCACCATCATCCTGATCACAATAAAAATAAAAAATACTACTCACAGAGCACCAACTGTGCTCAAGACAACTATCCCTCAAACTCAGCCCATGAGGTCATAACTGATATAACCCCACATTACAGAGGAGAACCCTGAGGCAGAGGTAATACAGCTTGTAAGGGGCAGAGCCTGGATCTACCTGAGTCCAGTTCACTCTCACACTAAACACTCCACAGGATCTCTGCTTTTGAGTATATGCAGGACAGCACCTGGGAGTGGAGGTTTGGGAGCTATCAGCATTTAGTTGGATGGCTAATGTAATGAGAAAGCCCCAATTTCTTTGGGAGGGGGACCAGAGAAAGAGAGGAGAACCAGAGAAGTGGAAAGAGAAACAGTAAAAAAAAAAAAAAGGGGGGGGGGCAGGCAGTGCCAAGGAAACCACCCAGGTAGAAATTTTAAGAAGGAATGACAGGTATAATGGTGCAGAAAGCTACCTAGAGATCAGGCAGGATGGAGAGGGACAAGGAACTGTAGGATCTGCCAACTTAAGAGGGCTTCCGGGACTTCACAGACAGCATTTTCAGGGGAGTGGCGGGGGTGGATGCCAGATTGCTGTGGGCTGAGCAGTGAGTGGGAGGTGAAGACGGGGCAGGCAGCATGTAAACTTACTCTTTCAAGAAATATGATAGTGAGGGGAGGGGAGGGAGGAAGCCTGAAAGGGGAAGATGGTAGCTGGAAGCATTTTCTGTGGGAGCTAGAGGTGGGGAGGGACTCGAGCAGGTGTACACCATAATGAAGGAGAAGCTGAGGCCACGAGACAGGGAGGCTCTTCTCCAGAGCCCCAGAGAGAGCGCCAAGGGATGGATGGAGGGCCCAGTGGCTGGCGTCACAGACAGCTCACTTGGCTGGACTCCTTCAGGGCTGTGAAATCACAGAGCGGGGGTCTATCTCTGTGGCTCCTGGCAAACCTTACCTTCTTTTGCTTTTTTTCTTCCTTCTTCTAGCCTTTCCTTCTTCTCTCCACAAATGAGCACCTACTATGTGCAGGTTCCTGTGTTAGGTTCTATGCCTTTTATAATAAACAAGGCAGGCTACATCACCCTCTCAGTTGAGTGGGAAGACAGAAATTAAACAAGATGATACATAACTATACATGACTACATAGCATATGATAATGTTCACAAAGCACTTCCAATATACTAAATACTTTATAAGCATTTTCGTATTAACTCCACACACACACTTGTAACAAAAGCACTATTTGCAATATTGGTATTCCTATTTGCAAACCAGGAAACTGAGGCACAGAAATGTCAGATGACTTCTTCACACGACTAAAAAGACTAAATTAGGCGGTTCAAATTAGATTTGCCCATTTCCGCAGGCAAATCTAACTGCCACACTGTCCTGAGTCACTGTGTTTAGAACGGTGGGCGCCAGGATAGACAAGATCTGGAGGCGTCACTAGCCTAGGGGAGCTCACAGTCTGAGCGCTGGGAAGAAAGTTCATTTTCTTCCCAGAAGTTCATTTTCCTTCTTCCACACTGTGGTCCCTGCCAACATTACTAGCATCACCTGGGCGCATACGTTCCAACAAGCTCCAGTCCTGCCCCACCCACTAGATCAGGGTCTGCAGTTTAACACGACGCGCAGGCGCTCAGACTGCAGAAGCCTGCTCTCCAGCCGCTCCTCTTATTAAAGGTGAGAAACGGAGACCCAGAAATTCGGAGATCACAGAGTGCGGAAACTTCAGGGCTTGGTGTCTGGAGCCCAGCCTAGGCCTGAATGCACGCTTCCACTCTTACAAGAGGCCAGTGGGTAGGACACGGGGAGGGAGGGGGCGCGCGCAAGGTGCTCGGCGCGCGCAAGGTGCTCGGCGCGCGCAAGGTGCTCGGCGCGCGCAAGGTGCTCGGCGCGCGCAAGGTGCTCGCGGGCTCCCGGGCCCGGCCTAGCCGGGCTGAGGCGATGCGGCCGCCGGCGGGGCCGGTCGCCGGCACCTGGCGCGAGAGCGGCGCCCGCCGCCCCGCTGCGCATGCTCGCGCCCGCTTCGCACCTGGGCGCGCCACCTGCTCGCACGCGGGCCTCGCCCGCCGGCTGCGTGGCCTGCCCGGGCGTGCGCGGCGGCCGAGGCCGGGAGCCCCTGGCGGGAGCCCGGGGGCAGCGGGCAGCCCCTTGGAGCCTCCGCTTTCCTGACGAGACGCGCGAGAAGGAAAGGGGGCTGCTCCTCCGAGCAGCTCCGGGGTCCTGAGGGCTTCCCCAAATGCCAGCCTCTGGACTCAACTCGCCTCCTCTCGTTTCGCGGTCGTCTTTGCGGGTGGGGGTAGCTACCCCGTTTTGCAGGGGAGGAAACTGAGGGACGGAGGAGCCGCTCACTCCCCAAGGGGTACGGTGGGGTTCCGACACCACAGGCCTGCTTTTAAAGTGCGGTTGGACGCACAGGGGGAGCACTTTGTTAGGTGAGGCCCGTTGCCCTTCGGTTTTCCTTCCTCTCATTTGCCCGTAGGGCCCTTTCTAGGACTGTCTGGTGGGAGGATGGGCACCGAACAGCTTCTTTGGTCTCAGAACAGTTGGCATCAGTACTGACTTGCTGCTTAGAAGGTGCTTAGAGCTTGCCGGGGTCAGGGAAACGAAGGCGCCCGGAGACTCGTTTCTGGTGACAGCGTGTCCGAGGCTGCGTGGTGGGGACGCAGCAGTTAAGTCCTCAGCTCTCCCAGCTCCAAGAAGGGCGCGGGCGGTGCGGGGTGGGGGCTCCAGACTTGAGGAGCCCCCACCTGTCGTATCAACAGGAGAGCTGGCAGGGCCATGGCAAGGGACCCTGTGAAACCTCAAGGGGCACAGTTTCTGCAGAGAAAAGCCCGTGTCCCTTTTTCCTCCTTCTCTTTGCTGTGTCCCTCCAGCGGATCCCCAGAGCCCAGCGAAGGTGGCTCAGAGCTTTGGCACGGACCGCACTGTCGGGCTTTGCGGGGCAGGACTTCCTGTGCGGGCAGCTGCAGGGAGAGCGAGAAGGGAACCGCTTGGCCAGGGCACTTTTCTTTGGAGACATTCATCCTGAAGGCACAGGCTGCTCCAAGCCTGCCCTGCACTGGTAATGAAGTGGCCGCCGGTGTCGCTGGCTTGGCACGGGGAGAGAGGGAGTGGCCTCAGGGACCCCGAACGTGCCCTGAGCCCTCAGCTGGGAACCTGCCTCTCCTTTTTTGCACACTCAGCCTGTGTAAGCTGCTGTGTCCGCTTAGACGCCTGTGGAAACCCTTTAGGATCGTCCCAGGCAAGAGTTATTTAAACCTCTCCCCCCCCACCCCGCCCGCCCTTTTTTTAAGCAGGAAATTGTTATACCAAAACCAGAAACGCATTCTTAACATCAGAACATTGTATAAGCTGCATTAATTACAAACTCTCAGATTTTTTTTAAAAAAAGGTTGTAGTGAGTACAGTTTAAAAATGAGTCTTTTTTTTTTTCAACTCTACCTCAACAAGAATCTCCGCTGGGTGTACAGATATCCTGGTTTAATTATCTTAAGGATTACTAGCTTTGTGAATAGAGAGGCCACAAGGCTTTCAGAAAGTGTCATTTTATTTTAAATTACAGCATGTTAGGGAAACTTCTGTGGCTTGTCTTAATCACTTAGATTCAGCAAACAGACCCTTTTATCTTCGTTCAGGCACTTTTTGCTTTCTAATATAGTTGGGGTATCTGCTTATCAACTGTTTAACTTTCTTTAAAAAAAATCTACACAGCTCTACTCTTAAGTTGCAACAATACTTTAGTATTTTTTTTCCAATGTGAAACTTTGTAAAAATAGAAAAGCTAAGACCCTTTCACAACCTCGTAAATATTGTCCTATTACCAGGATTGATCAAAATCATTGCTGTTAATCCTGGGTTAAAGGGACTTCATTTAGCAAAAAGCAATTTCAGTGAAAGCCTTCATTCGCAAGATCAGATGGCGGGGAATAGCTTGTGTTTTCATGCTTTGTTATTAGACAGGAGAGAGAAAATGAGGGATTTTGAAAAATCCCTTTCTGCTTGTAATGGCTCGTGTTCACTTCAGTTATTTAATTTGTTTCACAGAAAGGCCCAGGCGGTGGGTATTGTGTTTCAAAACAGGAGCACTAAAGCTTACGGTGGTCTTTTCTCCAGACTGATTTCAAAGCCAGCCTCTCTGGCTGTATTCTTGTTATGAACTCCTCGTATCTCAGCTCCATACCTGGGCCTCATGTACAGAGACCTGTTTCTGCTCATTGTATATCTCCTTGATAATGCCTTTCTTTATAAAGATTTTTTGCAGGTTACTTGCAAAGTAAAAAGAAGAGGCCCCCTCCCCTGGCCAGTTGAGGTTACTTTGTAATATAAAAGAAGGATGCAGCATTCAGGGAGGGAATAGATTTGACTTGTGCTGGAGGGTCGAATGCATAAATGAAAGGGTCAAGCATATTACACAGTTTCTTAAACTTTATCATCTTAACTGTACAACCATTCTGTGAGATAAGTGGTGCAGTTCTTACGTATTAAAGCCTTATTTTACAGGTGAAGAAGTTGAGGCTGGAAGATGTGACATGGACTTGCTCAAGGGAGTAGGTGGCAGAGAGCCCACACCCAGGCTCACATTGTCTGACTCTGCTCCTCATAGCAGGAACTTGAACTCAAGCCCAGAGCACATGCTGTCTTGCCTCTAACAGGTTATTCAAGGGCTGAAATGGCAGAGGCAACTTTAACTTCCTTCCTCTCCTTTGCATCTTTGCAGGGGCATTCCTGATTCCCTATGTGGTGTTTTTTATATGCTGTGGGATTCCTGTTTTTTTCCTGGAAACAGCTCTGGGACAGTTTACGAGTGAAGGTGGCATTACATGTTGGAGGAAAGTGTGCCCTTTATTTGAAGGTACGTGCTGAGTTAATCAGAAGATAAAAGAATGCCTGGGTATTATCAGGCTGTGAAGGGCAGCTTTTTTAAACAAGTTGGAAAGGGACTCAGATCACTGCCTTTTCTTTGTTCTTTCAGGCATTGGTTATGCAACGCAGGTGATTGAGGCCCATCTGAACGTATACTACATTATCATCCTGGCATGGGCCATTTTCTACCTGAGCAACTGCTTCACCACCGAGCTCCCCTGGGCCACCTGTGGGCACGAGTGGAACACAGGTATGGCCTCCCTGGAGGCTCTCTCTGCTGGTCTTACTGGGCGAGCTGGGATTGGTGGTGTGTCACGTGTCTTGCTGTGAGTTCAGATTCCACTGAAGCTGGGGATCATTTCTGTACCTGGTCTGCATGCTCACATGAGCGGAGTACTAGCGTAGGGACTGGCACAAGGAGAAGAATTGTGGCTTTCTTACCTTGCTTTGCCAAATGTAGAGGCTGTGTCCTTTGGGCACACAGTAAGGATGCAAGTATGAAGTGCTCAACTGAGATCCAGGGGTTCAGGCTGCGATTCCAGCCCTGCCTCTGAGTGTCAGATTTTCCTCTGTAAAATGAAGGGGTTAGACTAGATCAAGGGTTGCAGACAGGAGGGCTATCAGCCAATTAGGCTTTAAATTGGTGACCAGCCCATTTCAAAAATGTATGTGTTGTATTTGTATTTTCAAAAGTTGATAAATCAGAAGGCTGGGGATAAAAATCCAGATTCCCAGCTTCTCTTGAAAAGTTAGAAAGATCTGGCAACAGCAGAGCCACATTCCCACAATCATACTTGGCAGCAGTGGCCACAGCTGAGAAACGGCTGTTGTCTGTGGATGAAGCATCTGTCCTCAAGCTGGCCACAGTCCCCACCCAGCTCATATGGCTCATTTATTCTACCTGTCTACCCCAGGTAGACACTTGGATTCACCACCCTCCTCCTCCCTTCAATGGGTACCTTTTGAGATTACTTTGGATTCTAGTATACTGTTTACTTATCAATTTGTCAACCTGTCGGGACTGTGTCTTACAATCTAGGGAAGACAAATACTTCTCAACCCCTGTGTATGGAGACTGCTCTGTACAGACATCACTAATCAATTGCAGAACTCTTTCCTTTTGAGTCTAGTTTTGGCCTCGGAGCTGTGCTCAGTACTGCTCTAGACAGTCACTGCCTTTTGACTGCAGTCAGCATACCTGCTCTAATCTATTCACCGTCTGTGTTGTAACCTGTGGTTAGGTTGTCCCTGTAAGTGGCCAGTCATCCTGAAAGCGGAGATACAGTAGACAGGGCAGGATGTTGGTCACTGGTAGAAGGAACAGCAGTCATTAGGCCAAGAAAATGCTGTGAACTAGTTTTATCCCTGCAAAAGCTTACCTTGTTTCCCCACCCAGCACATTTTTTGGGGGGGGGGGGTTGAGGGAGTCTCATTTTCTCTCCCTGGTTCTTAACCTTTCTTTGCTCAGGAGCATAATCAAGATGTTTATCAAACTAAAATTCAAGGACATATTCTTGGAAGCCTGCAAGTTGTCCATGATAAATTAATTGTGCAAATTTATTTTGAGGGTACTCTAAAAATAGGTGCGTGTTCTAATCATCTGTACATTCACCTTATAAATGAGGATGGTTGGGGATCTCAATGCCTGACTTTGTCCACCTTGACAATTTAAGATGCATTCTTGGTGAATAGGATGATGGTGGCCAAGGGAAAAAGAGATTTAATTCATAAATGGTCACTGATACTAAGTCTGGACAAGAATGCAATGAACTGTAGGAACAAAGGTTCTGCAAAAGTATGACCAGAGGAAAACGGCGATAGAACTGAATCTCAAATAGCGCATGGAAAAATAAGCAAGTTTAACTCCATAGACCTTGCCTCCTACCTGTCAGGTCCATTTTTCTGTTGGGAAGTCAGTTTAATCTCATAAGATGGCATTATCGTGCACACCCATTTTATGCTATCAATTTGAATTGTATTGGTTCAGTAGTATAGTTGGTATTTAACTTGTAAAATCTGGCTTTATAGTTGTTTGAATACTTGAATCACAAAGGCTTTATAACTCATTGCTTATTTTTTATACATGATTAAATATCATTTTAATAAAAATGCCTTGTCAACTTTGGTTGTCTGAGAAACGTTTTTATTCTAGAAAAAATATTTGAGAGATACTGTATTAGAGAATCTGATTAAAGCCGAGGGCTGCTTGCTCTAAAAAAAGGCACAAGGGCCTTTTGCTTATAAGGCACATTCAGGCATTTTGCTTATAACTTTAGGTTCCTAGACTTCTCTTAGGACTGGCTGTGGACCCCACAGACCATCTCGTTTCCTGGTATGGTTAGCACTTGTCCGGAGAAGTGGGGAGGGAGCAGACACTTGGGGGGCTTTTCCCCCAGTGCAGTGGGCTGCAAAGCTTTCTTCCACTGGTTTGCACTCCCCTTTCTCTAAAGGCATGTCAACACTTGTAATGTGTGAAGTGTCATGTACAGGAGGGCTTCATGCTCCACCGATTATAGATGTAGTTGGAGGGTTTGTGCATACGTGAGCAGAGTTAAGGGCCAGCATGAAGCTAAAAGCAGGCTTCAGGCTGGTCACCGTGCTGGGTGCAGGGGCTTTGAAGTGAGTGGGCACACACGACGCTGTCCTCAGGCAGCTCACAGCCTGGTGACTAAGGCGGCTTTATGAACAGGGAGGTGCTGTAAAGAGACCTGGATTCCATGGTGGCAGACAGAACCAGGCAATAACCATGGCAAAGGAGTGGACCTTGGCTGGACTGTTTTCTTCCCCTAACTGACTGGCGACCTGTGAGCAGGGAGAAGGTATGGGCAGGGGTCCTT
Source organism: Cephalophus harveyi (assembly GCA_006410635.1). Lineage (NCBI taxonomy): Eukaryota > Metazoa > Chordata > Mammalia > Artiodactyla > Bovidae > Cephalophus > Cephalophus harveyi. Next base: position 379,835 of record SJYT01039283.1, on the reverse strand, counting down.
TGACTACTTCTGACCCTTGATTCGTCCTCTTCAAAATAAAGGGAGTTGGAGAAGGAGGTTCCTTGGAGGACCTTTAAGTTCTAACTGCCTTAGAATTCAGGAGAGGGAGACCAAAGAAGGCTTCCTGGAGGAAAGGACAATAGGCTGATCTGGGCTCAAATGACAGACACTCATGTTTTTACCTTGAGATTCAAATCCCCCTTGGTCATCAAGTCTCATGAAATGAGAAGCTATATTCAATAAATCCTTTCTTAGATTGAGTGAGTGAGGGCATGATGAAGGAACCAGGGATTCTTTACACATTCGGATATTGTTTCACCCAATTGTCGTGTCTTTATGAAGCAGCTGTGACTTTAGCCTGAGTCTCACCTGCGTTACTGGCCCAGGGACACCATGGCCAATGCCCTTTTTTAACCCTCACGTTCCTGCCAGGGTGGAACAGGTAGATGCCATGAACAAGCCTTAGGCAGGGAAGTGGAAAAGGTGAAAGATTCAGGAGGAAAGAATTGGATAGGGTGTACTAGTGGGAAATAGAGGGAGGAGGTGCCCTACCCCCAAAATTTCTTCTCTGGTTGGAATCAAGCCAAGCCTCCCTGTTAAACTGTTTGTATGTGATTGACTTTCCCCACAGCGCTCTCTGAGGCATGTTTACCTGGAGCGGCTGGGTAAAAACCACCTGGTTGCGCCATCGGCTCTGAATGTTGTCTAAGCTCCAGCCCTCGCAGAGGGTAATTTTCTTGTGTTTCTTGTCCTGTTTCCCGCTGCAGAGAATTGCGTGGAGTTCCAGAAACTGAACGTGACCAACCACAGCCACGTGTCCTTGCAGAACGCCACCTCTCCAGTCATGGAGTTTTGGGAGTAAGTGGAAACACCTTGTCTCCTTCGGCCTGTGGGGTCTCTGCTCTGGTTGCCCCCACCCCACCCCTGAAAATAGCCTGACCCTGCCTCCAGCCTCCAGCCTCGAACTTCCTGGCTTCTGTGGGCCTTTCTTTAGAAGCCAGAATGGAGATCTTGAGAGGTTTTCCAAAGGGGCACTGCTGAGAAAAATGCTTTCTCGTTCTTTGTTGACGTGTCAGCATACCTGGTTACTTACTATGCCAAGAAGTGCCTGGTAAAATGATGGGCAGTTTAAAAGTTCATTTTTAGCAAAAGAGAAGGTTTGGACTGTTTGCAGTAAACCAAGTTAAGAGTATATTTAGCCTGGAAAGCAGAAGTCTCCTGGGGGGACAGGTTGGCTTTCATTCAGTAGCTGCAAGGTCACGTGGAAAGGACGTAGATCAACTTGAATGGGGAGAGGTTGTAAAGAAACAAGTATTAAGGAAGCGTGCAGCCCCACGGTGTTGTCTGCAAGTACTTTCACAGGTTGTGAGCCCTCATACCTGGAAGTGTTTGACCGACAGAAGGTTATTGATGGTTTTGGGGACAGTGCCTGAATTCACTGACTTTATAGGCAGTAGTGTGGGTGGGCATTTTCCCAGAGACGGGCATTTTTCATCAGTGTTCCAAAGGGATCTGTGGCCCTTGGAGTTGCAAGGCTGCCATCTACGGTTGTGTAAGTTGTTCACTGCACAACCCTAGAGGGCATTATTTACATTGTGAATGTGCAGAATTGTGCAGTGCCCCAGGAATTGAAGAAGAGTTTCCTCTATGGGTTGAAGACTGGATAAAGGCTCACTGAGGCTTTTCAGTTTGAAAAGGTCTGACTTCATTGAAGAACCTCCCCTACCCTAGTGCTGATGAATAGTAGTGTAGAGGAGCAATGGTTTTATGAGTGATTTTTTTTTTTTTTAATTTAACCAGATACCATTCTTAGTGTGTGGCTTTTCTTCATTATTTATGTATAGTATACAGAAGTTTCAACTATATTGAATTAAAAGCTGCCAGTATTTTTCTTTTTGGTTTGCATAGTGAGTGTCTTATTTAAGATATAGTTCCCTACCTCAAAGTTGCAAAACAAACAAACAAAATATATATATATATATATTTCTGGGTTTTCTTCTAAGAGTTTTAAAGTTTTTTTTTCACATTCAGGAATATAATCTACCTGGAATATTATTTTGTATAAGATATGAAGTAGGAATCCAGTTTTATTTTTTATATAAATAACCAATTTCTCCAGCAGTATTTGCTGAATCATTCATCCTTTCCTTACTGATTTATAATGTCATCTTCTCTATAAAGTTTTACTAAAAGCATAGATCTGTTTGAGGGCACTGTGATCTCTTCATCTATTTTGCTAACTGTATGTCAGTACTATATCTAAAGTTTAATTTTAGGCCTTGAACCCACAAGACAGGTCCCTCACTCTGCTGTTTTCCAAAATTATTTTAGTCTTCCAGATGAATTTTAGAATAAGCTTGTCAAGTTAAAAAAACAATAACAATAAAGAACAGAACAACTCTGTGGGGACTTTGGTTGGGGGGATAGTGAATTTATAGGTTAATCTGAGAAAACTGACACCTTTGTGACTGAGCTTCTCTGTTCATGAACATGGTATAGCCCTCAGTTTATTTAGGTCGTTTAAAATGCCTGATGAAGTAGTGCTACCTAATGTGGCTGGCAAAGAAGCATCGCGTGGCTGGAAATGCAAATTCTCCAGCTCTGTCCAGACCTACTGTTGTTGTTCAGTTGCTCAGTCATGTCTGATTCTTCACGACCCCATGGATTGTAGCATGCCCGGCTTCCCCCTTCACTGTCTCCCAGAGTTTGCTCAAACTCATATCCATTGAGTCAGCGATGCTCTATTTGACTATGACCTACTGAGTCAGTCAAATTGATCCTGCATGTGACATTGTGCCGGAGTGGAGGCTGCTGTGTGTGTGTGTGGGTGGGAGGGGTGCTACCTGGCCTTTTCCAGCCCCAGTGGACTATAGTTTCCTATAGGACTGTTTTGGACCTGCACATTTGAGGATGGCAAAAGATAGTCTCTGTGGTCCCTTAGAGAACAGAACCCGAAGTCCTACACTGGGCGAGGCCTCTGTGTAACTTACATTGTTTTGTACCGTCCATTTCCTTTGTAATGTGTACGGGAAACCTGGATTAGGTTCTTATTGTGCAGCATGTTCGGGAGGCTGTCATGAAGCAGCACCTTTTCCGGTTTTGCTCCCCACTGCTGGTGTATGGAAGACCCTCAGTGAAGATTCACCGAATGTAAAGGTACATGGTAGGAAGGCAAGCAGACAGTATTTTCTAGAAAATAGTACATGAGGAGAGTCAAAGTGGGCTCTGGCAAGTACTCCTCGTATCCCTAAGCTCCTCAGAACAGCACTGACTACTTCGAGGATCCCCTTGTAATATCCATGTATGTATGCATACTTAATCGCCTCAGTCATGTCCAGTTCTTTGCAACACTGTGGACTGTAGCCCACCAGGCTCCCCTGTTCATGAGACTCTCCAGGCAGGAATCCTGGAGTGGATTGCTGTGCCCTCCTCCAGGGAATCTTCCCGACCTAGGGATTGAACCTGAGTCTCTTGCATCTGCTGCATAGGCAGGGGAGTTCTTTAGCACTGAGCCATCTGGGAAGCCCATAGTATCCATGTTCCCCAAGCATTTGGACACCAAGTGGGGGGAGGGGACAGTTAGTCTGTGTCCTCACATGTAACTGGGCCTTTTTGCCTGCTACTCGGTCATTCAAGATGAAAGTCGATGGCAGAATGAGCCCATGGTTCCAGTTTTCTACTCTGATTGTATTTGTATCATCTATGTTGTGCATTTCCCCGGTGGCTCAGGTGGGAAAGCGTCTGCCTACAATGTGGGAGACCTGGGTTCGATCCCTGGGTCAGGACGATCCTCTGAGGAAGGAAATGGCAACCCACTCCAGTACTCTTGCCTGGAAAATCCTGTGGACAGAGGTGCCTCATGGGCTACAGTCCATGGGCTCGCAAAGAGTTGGACACAACTGAGTGACTAAACTTTGACTTTTCATGCAGTGTTGAATTCTGCATCCTTAAAGCCGTCCAGTTCTGGTGTGACACCCCCTCCTTCGTAAGATGTTTGTATCAGACATCTCTAATTCATCTTTTCCCCAGAGGTGAACTTGGAACATAAGACACTCTGTGAGATGTTTGTAGCATCCTGTGAAAAACTGTTTGGGGCCACATAAACTTGAGAAGGGCTGAAAGCTGTGCCCTCCAATAAGAATATCCATTACCTTTGATTAACTCAAATTCCCGAACGTATTTTCCCGTGCAATCATTTGGAATCTTTCCCCTCATCCCCCTGCCCTCCCCAACCCCGGAATGCTAGCAGTCCACTAAACACACAGCCTGGCAAATGCCATGCTAGGAGGAAGTCCTTGAACTCAGCCAAAGATTGGCTTCTGGGACTTCAGAGGGAACGTGCCTGATTCCTTTCCTCTGTGACGACGCTTCAAGTATTGGATCAAGTGTCCTCGAAGGTGTGTCTTTCCTGGTTCTGTTTGCTCTTTACTCGTGTGTCTGATTCCTGCCTACACCGTGCTCTTAGAGTCCTGTCTCTGCTGCCTCTAACCCCAGATCCTCATCAGGGCCACAGGGCTTGGTCAGAATAGACTACCTCGGCTGGGTGCTTGTTCATTCATTCAGCAAACACCTGAGCTCCTGGTGCCTGTGAGAAGGAAACTGGCATAGCTAGGAGTGGTGGAAGTAGAAGCTGTGGTCCTAGCCCTCTAGAAACGGAGGAGAAACAGTCTGTGGATCCCATAAAATCAGTTATACGGTGCTACTTCCCTGCCCGTGGCTGGCCATGCCTTTACCCTGACCTTGGGCTGCTGACATCTTAAAGGTTCATATCCCCTTTCAGGGAATAATTAGTGACTGTCTTAGCCACTGAGAACAGCTCAGGCTCTGGGTCAGTCCCGGGTTCTGGGTCGGGCAGGGGGCCTGTGGGGCAGGGGCGGCTTGTCTTCCTGATGTCAGATTTCAAAATCAGGCCACCCTGGAATCCCTTAGTAACTCATTATGCGTCTGGCACCTGTGCATTTATCTCAATATGTTTGCAGTTCTGCATTTTAAGCCCATGTGCCCTGTAGGGATTGCGTGCTATAAGAGTGTAACCAGCATTGTGGCATCAGATGGACTGTATTCTGTTTTCACTTTCTTTTCTAGGCACTCTCATCTCTCTTGTCCACGGTTTTGCAAGCAAGTGCATGTTCGCCTTGCGTACAATTGAAAGTGTTTTTTGCATGGCGTCCGTTCAGCACACATTTGTTGTGAGCATATTGTGTGCTAAGCCTGCATTAAGCTCTAAGGGTAATTTCTTCTCTATCTTTATTCAGAAGGATGCAGTCTTGTCTTTTTGGTTTCTCTTACTGGAGGAGGTTTTAAAAATTCGTGTATTTCTAAATCACATGGCCACTTGAGTTGATTTTCATTTGGACACAGAATTTGGGCTCAGAGTTGCTGAAGTGAAACTCCTAATTCTTTCTGTGGTTCAGGGGGGCAACCTCATCTCTCCTTCTCTGCACTGGTACCCTTTGTATGTCCTGGGCTTGTCCTAGGCGCAGTCTCAGGCTTTTGTAGAGAAGAGTCCTTTTGCTTAGAAGATTCCTCACCAGTTCCTCGTGTATCTGGCTCTTTCTTATCATCAAGTCTTAATTCAAATGTCATTCAGTAAGCTCTCCCAGCCCATCTAGCTGAGTCAGTACCCTAGTCCTTCACCCCATCTGTCTGTTTTGTTGTCTACATAGGACTATCTGAAATCCTTGTGCCTTTATTTACTAGTTTATTCTCTTTCTGTCTCTCTGTTAGACTGAAAGCCCTGTGCCAGCAAGGACTGTCCTGTTTAGAGCACTTTCTAAGTGCTCAATAAATATTTATTAACATGCATGGATGGAAGAGTGGATGAATGAGTGAATGTGTTTCTTCACCCTGTGGAGGTCAGTGTCCTCTTAGTTCACTCTTGCCCCGTGTATTGAAGTGTATTCCCAGGTTCAGAAACATCAGCCGTCTCTTAGATCAGCTCCCCTTTATAGAAGTGGGTTCTCTGGTGAACACTTGATGTCCTTATTGCCAAAGTCACCTGTGCTTTCTTGAAGAAAAATGTAGGAAGTATGTCTAAGTAGAAGAAGGAAAAAACTGCATACAATGCGATTTTATTTTCCATGATGCTAAAGCAGGGAGGGGTTACTCGCCTAAGTCTGCTGTTCAGACTTGCTGGTGTCCACCAGACCCTCCCTGGATAACCATCCCTGAAGCACAATCCAGGCCTCCCCCGACAGAGCAGAGAGCACTGCTGCTTGCCTCTCGTTGCTGCTGGCAACTGTCTGCCCTGACTTGTCAACACCAGGGGTCCCTGCTTGCCCAGAGTCCCCGCGGCCCTACAAGGACCAGTAAGTAAATAGATGAGGAGGTCTGAACACGATGCTGAGAGCGGAAGCTCGGGATAGAGGCACTGCTTGTATATCCAGGTGCAGAAATGTTCCAGAGAAGTGTAGTGATAAGATGGGAGGATGCAGACAGAGACCTGGGCTTTCAAGCCAGACAGCAAGAATTTAAATACTGTTGCTTCCACTTATCAGCTTTGGGCTCACTGCTTGAATCTGTTTGCAGCTCATTTTCTTTGTCTGGAAAATGAGAGGAGGAGGGGGAGGAGGAGGAGGAACAGTTGGGCTTAGTAACTGCGGAAGAGCTGTGATCTATAAAATATTACTCATTCTTGAACATTAGAGTAAAGATACTTGTATATAAACTCTGCTATGAGGAGACTTGTTTTCACAAATAGTGGGTGTCTCACACTGAGTCATGGGAAGCAGGGATTTACGGAACTGCACGAGTTGTGTCTGAGGTTCCTTTTACATCCTGATGCGTGCAGGAAGAGAAGGGAGGTCACGGTTAGTTACTAAGCACTTGCTGTGTATCCTGGCCCCAACCATGGCCCTCCAGGCCCATCGCTTCACTTACTCCACCCGCCCATGGGAGAGATGGTACGGCATCACTGGACAGATTCTCATCTCAGGGGATTCTGAGGCAGGAAGAGGTTAAGGGGCTCATCCAGAGTGCCTTTCTTGGCGAGCAAGAGCCGGAGCTGGGCTGAGAGCTGGCCTCTCTGGTCCCTGCTGTGTCCCTCCACCCCTCCTTGCATGCTCCTCTTGCCCGTGACCGAAACGCCATCACCTGCCAGTTGTATCTCGGGGCAGAATCCCACTGGCCTGTCCCTCCTCTCTGCACTCCTGAGGCACTAGGTTCTCAAAGGGAGAGTTTTGCAGCAGATTGTAGTTGCTCAATCACTAAGTCGTGTTTGAGCCTTGGCGACCCCATGGACTGCAGCACGCCAGGCCTCCCTTTGCTTCATTATCTCCTGGAGTTGCTCAGACTCATGTCCATTGATTCAGTGATGCCATCCAACCATCTCATCCTCTGCTGCCAGCTTCTCCTGTCCTCAGTCTTTCCCAGCATCAGGGTCTTCTCCAACAAGTCGGCTCTTCATATCAGTTGGCCAAAGTATTGGAGGTTCAGCATGAGCATGAGTCCTTCCAATGAATCTTCAGGGTTGATTTCCTTTAGAATTGGCTGGTTTGGTCTCCTTGCAGTCCACAGGACTCTCAAGAGTCCTCTCCAGCCCCACAGCTCTATATAATTGATGGAGGGAGGGAGGGATGAACGAGGAAGGACTTAAGTCTCCAGCGCCCAGCACAACCAAAACACAGAAAACCTGTTGGCTTATATCTTCTTGGATTTCAAGAGGCACCTTTAGGAAATGACTTGAACCTTGCTTTTAGCAGAACACTGGTTTCCAGCTGAGCCAGGCGTTGTGTGTGAGGCGAGCAGGCTCTGATCTGCTGTGATGACACGTGGAGATTGAGGCTGGCCCCCCAGTGTGTATTGTGGCCCCGCAGCTGGTGGCACAAGGGGCTCATGAATGGCTTTAATTCAGGCTCAGGCAGAGAGTCACACAGAAGCGCCTGCTCCCAAATTTTAGTGCATTATCTCAATTCCGTATTCTGATAAAGCCAAGAGAAAGTGTTTGAAACTCTCCAGATTTTACACACACACTCAGCTCCATGCTTTCCCTGGAAGACCTGGAAGATTAAGAAGAAGCCCCAGAGCCGGGACCTGACTTTCCTACTCACTCATGGGGACCCTGGCATGCAATTCTGAGTTTGAGCTTCCTCCCTGGAGAAACAGGTGGGCCCTGCCACCCTTCCAGGTGCAGGCGCAGTCAGCATACAACGACGGAGGTGGCGTGGGGGCCGGAGGTCCATCAACAGCAGTAGCTCCTCTCACCCCTGCATCTTACCATCCTCAGCCTGTTCCCGCTGCCACCCCACAGCTCCGGTGGTTCAGGTGAGATTCGAAGAATGGAGGCCTCCTGATGGGATACCCTGGACCGGCGGGGGTGGGGGGAGGACCAGGGGAAGACCCCCCCCACACACACTCCCACGCCGGATCTCTCATCCAGGACTTTTCCCATGTCATGTGTGTTTCCTGCCCACCACCCGCTCTGTAGCAGACAGTGACTCTGCCAGCCGTAACACAGAGTGTGGTGTCAGACCCTCTGTGAGCCTTCGGCCACTTGTAATACAGAGCTGCTATACTCGGGGAGGTGTGGAAGGCTTGGGCAGCACTTTGGAGCTATGCTGACTCCTGCCAAGGGGGAGAAGGGCAGGAACCTGAGGGCGCTGGGACCCCAGCCTCGGGGCAGCGAGGCCCTTTCCGCTGAGTGGGATCCCCGCATATAGATGCCTCTCCTTATTGTCTCCTGTGTTGCTGGATCTTACCCTCCAGCCATGCGGGACTAGAACAGGTGTTGAGCTTGGGGTCAGGAGATGGGGGTGCAAGGCCAGGCTCTGCCACTCACTGCCTGTGGTCCGTGGCAAGGTCCACACCTTCCTGGAGCCTGAGTCTGCTCTGGGCAGTGGGTGTGACACAGGATAACCTGCACGGTGCTGTCTCTGCCAGAGCGTGTTCTGCACACTTTGGATGTATTGCTTTGGAAAGGCAGAAGCATGGTGGGGCACTTTCTTCTTAATAGCCTTTAAATGACTTGGTGGTATAGTTACATACCATAAACTGTACCCCTTTTAGGCATGTAATCCATGACCTTTGAGTAAACTTGCCAAATGTGAAGTTGTCACCACAAGACTGTTTTGGACTATGTTCATCATCCTAACAAGATCTCTCATGCCCATTTATAGTTCATTTCAGTCCCACGGCCAGGCAACTTCTCACCTGCTGTCCGTTTCTTGGGTTCGTATAGTCTGGATATCACCTACTCAATGGGGTCATACAATGTGTGGTCCTTGCTCAGCCTCCTCTTTCACTTACTTAGCAAAATGTTTCCAGGCTTCATTCATGTTCCAGCCTGTGTCACTGCTTTATTCCTTTTTGTGGCTAATATTCCATTTAATTAATTAATTAATTTAGTTTCATTTGTCTGACTGTGAGTTGATGGACATTTGGGTAGTTTTCAGTTTGGGGCTATTTTTGAATACCCTAGTTTACTTCAGTCACTCAGTCGTGTCTGGCTCTTTGCAACCCCATGGACTGCAGCACGCCAGACTCCCCAGTCCATCACCAACTCCCAGAGGTTGCTCAAACTAATGTTCATCGAGTCGGTGATGCCATCTGACCATCTCATCCTCTGTCATCCCCTTCTCCTCCTGCCTTCAGTCTTTCCCAGCATCAGGGTCTTTTCCAATGAGTCAGTTCTTCGCAACAGGTGGCCAAAGTATTGGAGCTTCAGCTTCAGTATCAGTCCTTCCAATGAATATTCATTGATTATCTGGGTCGTGAAGATCTTTTTTGTACAGTTCTTCTGTGTATTCTTGCCACCTCTTCATAATATCGTCTGTTTCTGTTAGATCCATACTGTTTCTGTCCTTTATTGTGCCCATCTTTGCATGAAATGTTCCCTTGGTATCTCTAGTTTTCTTGAGGAGATCTCTAGTCTTTCCCATTCTGTTGTTTTCCTCTATTTCTTTGCATTGATCCCTGAGGAAGGCTTTCTCATCTCTCCTTGCTATTAGCACTCTGCATTCAGAAGGGGTTTGAAGAACCTAGGGGTTTTGCAAAGGCCGAGTTTTATATTTACCTTTTTAAAAAACTGGCAAACTTTCCCAATGTGGCTAAACTGTTTTACATTCCTGCCAGAAATATATGCGTTCCATTTCTCTGTATTCCTTTTTTTTTTTTCTTTTTTTAGCTGATGTTCTTGATGTATTCAGATTGGCTAGGAATACTTTTTATGGGTCTATCTTAAGGAGTTACTCCAAATATTATTTTTTATACTAATTAACAAGAAAGTGACAAGATAGAAAAAATTATACTCGAAGACTAGTACATTTTTAGGGATCAAAGTTCAACAAAAATTCTTGAATATGTATGAGTGATATTATGATTTTGATATGTTGACAGAAAAGCCTGTACATTTTTGGTGGGACGAGTACCCATTTTGGTTTCTCTGGTCCCAGTGTGATTGCTTGTCTTGGTGTAATTATTTTTTTTAATTTATTCATTTTAATTGGAGGCTAATTACTTTAAAATATTGTGGTGGTTTTTGCCATACATTGACATGAATGAACCACGGTGTACATGTGTCCCCCCGTCCTGAATCCCCCCTTCCACCTCCTTCCCAATTCCATCCCTCTGGGTTGTCCCGGTACACCGACTTTGAGTGCCCTGTCTCATGCATCGAACTTGGACTGGTCATCTATTTCACATACGTTCTTGAAGATACTTATTATCGCCTATCTTTCTGATTAAGCCATCCTCGTGGGTGCACCCTTGTGGGCATGAAGTGACATCTCATTTTGGTTTTAATTTGCACTTTAATGAAGAATAGTTCTAAGTAAGTTTGGGAAACATTGGGTTAGACAGAGCTATTGTTAGTTGCTCAGTCACATCCAACTCTTTTTGACCCCATGGACTGTACCCTGCCAAGCTCCTCTGTCCATGGAATTCTCCAGGCAAGAATATGGGACTGGGTAGCCATTCCCTTCTCCAGGGGATCTTCCTGACTCAGGAATTGAACCCTGTCTCCTGCATTGCAGGCAAATTCCTTGCCATCTGAACCACCAGGGAAGCCCAGACAGACAGAGCTATAGAGATGCCTTTATTGCAGGACTTGTCAGAGCCTTTAATATTCTCATGAGCATTGAGACTCTCTAAAGAGGACTACAGTATGTAGCCATTCCTCAGTGAGGTCCCTGTATGACCTCAGGGTGCCATACAGGATTAGTGTTCTTTGGGAAGCATTAGCCTGGTAGGCTGCAGTCCATGGGGTCACTAAGAGTCGGATACGACTGAGCGACTTCACTTTCACTTTTCACTTTCATGCATTGGAGAAGGAAATGGCAACCCACTCCAGTGTTCTTGCCTGGAGAATCCCAGAGATGGGAGAGCCTGATGGGCTGCCGTCTATGGGGTCACACAGAGTCAGACACAACTGAAGTGACTTTGTAGCAATAGCAGCAGCCTCGGACAGAGGTCAGAAAACCATGGGCCAAACCCATCTGCTGCCTGCTTTTGTACATAAAGTTTTATTGGAAGACAGCCACAGCATTTGTTTACAAATTGTCTCTGGCTGCTTTCACACAGCAAGGGTAGAGTTGAATAGTTGGGACAAAGACCATACACCTTGTGAAGCCTAAATCCGTACTGTCTGGCATTTTATATGGAAACAGTTTGTGCACCAGGCATTTCTAGGTCAGAGGTCAACATCGATGCTCACTGCATTTTTAGGGTGAAGGAGGTTCTCGGTTTACAGGTACAGACCAAGGAAGCACTTGGTAAGCCTTTGTATTATTTGAGCTGGTGCTTGAAGGACAGGCACAATTGTGAAGGCATGTGAGAACTGAGAGGGACATTCCTGGCAGAAAGAACTGTGGGATGGATCCTGGGGAACAGAAGGGTATAGGATGTGTTCAGGACTTGAGGGGACTTCCACACGACCTGGGAGGAGGATTTCTGCAGCCACAGAAGAAATTGGTGCAGGAACTCCACACCATTCACACCAGCCTCATTGCCTTGTTGTCAGCCCTGAGTGACACATTTCTGGTCCATCTTCCCAAGACAGGGCTGTGGGTCCGAGCTCTGTCTCTCAAGTTGAGCACTTGTGCCTTCAGCCTCTGCCTTTCTGGGCACATTGCTTCCCTAAGCCACGATTTTCCCATCTGTAACCTGGGAATCGTGATTGCACTGACCTCAGTGAGCAGGAAGGAAATGCCAACTGTCCTTGTCCTTGTCATCACCTGTCTCCTCCCTGAGGACAAAAGCCACCTGCTTTCCTCATCACCGCAGCCCCTGTTCTTAGTGCACTGAGCAGCCCACAGGTGACACTCGGTCATTCTCCCGAGGGAATGCGTGATGCGGAGGCCTGAGTTTCCTGCCAGGAGGGTTCTTGCCCTGAGTCCCCAGCTCGGTTTGGTGCCTCCACTAAGGGCCCTGCAGGAGCAGACCCCTGACGGGGAGAGTTGATGGCCCACACTGGGCCAGGGAGGTGAGAGCCGGACCCCGAGGGGGCAGGGAAGGCGCATTTGTTTGGGTGATCAACTGGTTTTTTGTTTGTTTGTTTGTTTGTTTATTGCTTTGGGAGACCGGAGAGGAGGCCTGAGCAAGGCTATTTACAGCTCGGTCCGTCAGTGCCAGTATTTAGGGCGGTCTCCACGTCCCCGGCAGCGCTCCCGTCCGTGACAGGTTAAAGAAAGGTGATGTGTATACCGGCTACATGCTGGATGTTAAGATGAGGCCCCCCACCAGCTGGGAGCCTGTTCCCACACCGCCTGCCCCAGGCTCTCTGCCGTGGTGGGCGAAGGACCTGCTCCACCTCTGCTTCCTCAGGTCAAGCCACTCTCGGGTCTGGAAGCTGGTGTTTGGAAGGGAGTTGCCGAGTGTGGGGCTCCCCTTCAGACTCAGCCCCTCTGTGTATAAGGGGCGGGGAGTGGGGTATGGAAAGGGTAATGAGGGTGTTGCAGGATCAGATCTAGATACTTCCTTGAGACTGTGGAGGACAGAGGAGAAGCCTTGAGCAGAAGGCCTCCTCTCTCTGGGGCCAGCTTCTGCCAAGACTGTGGGCATCATCATCAGAACCCTGTTTTGGGTCCCAATCTGGGTCAGTTGCTTGGCCTTTCTGGACCTCAGTTGCCCCACCTGTAGAATGGGTATAAGAATGTCCTTGGGGTAGTTATGTTGCCGTGAGGACTGAATGTGTGAGATATGAGGACTCTTGCGTGGCACCCGCCACAGTCACCTCTGCCACCAGCTCCTCCTTGTTCCTTCCTCCGAGAATCTCTTAACAAGGATGGTTTGCTTTTAAACTCACCTATTGGATTCCCCAACTCTTTCCCTCCTCTTCCCGCAGAAATGACGTCTCCACCTGTGGACTTTGCCCCTGTTGCCCATCTCAGAGACTTCCTCCTGCTCCTTCCTCCCTTGTCCCCCATTCCATCCTGTATTTGAAACTTTTCCCTCCTTCCTGACTCTTTCCCAGTCGTGCCAACCTGAAAATAAAACAAATGTAAGACAGCTCTGATACCCTGTGGCCAAGAACCACCAGCCTCCGACCCCATCAGGGCAGCTTCCCCAAAGACCCGTCTCAGCAGGTCTCACCTCCCCACATGCACCGCTGTCTGAAGCCTGCCCCACCAGGGCTGAGCAGCCCTCCTTCCTCCCCCCACCTCCCGGGTTCCGAACCCCACAACGCTGTCCCTCTCAGCAGGCTGCTGGAAAGACGCCCTCTGCCTGCAGATGCCGCCTTCTCCAGGGATGCTCAGCCCTTCTCTGTTCCCTAAAAGCGCTCCTCCGTCGTCCTCTCTGCCTGTAAATGATGGGGCTCTGGGTGCCCCCCTGCTCATTTCTCCACTCTGCCCAGTTGACCTCACGCTCTCCCCGGATGCCTGATGGCCAAGGGCTTAGGTCCGACCTCCTCCCTGCATCTCTGCCGTGAGCTTTTCCAGCCAGAGACTCAGCTGCCTCTGGCCCTCGCAGTCTCCTGGGTGTTCCACAGGCATCTCAAAATCACCTTATCCAAAAGACTGGCTGACTCTCCACCTCCTCCTCTTCTATCCTACTTAACAGTTCACTCCTGCTCAGCTAACGACTCCCCCCGCCACCCCCGTGTATCCATTCAGGTACACGGTTGGTGTCAGCCTGGACCTCCCACTTCCCTGCTACCTGCCACCCTCAGGGAGCCACCTGGTGTCCCTGCTGCTCCTCAGCCCCCTCTTCCCCTCCAGGGTCATTTCCCTACCTTAGTCCAGCCCCTCCTTCTTTATTGTCCTAGTTAATGCAAAAGTTTCCACACCGGGCACCTTGCTCCATTCCACGCCTACCGTCCAGTCTTCCCACTGCACCCAAAGAGAGCTTTCCAAAGCATGCGCCTGGTGGAGGCTTGCCCCTTTGTAAGGTTCTCCTAGGCGTCCATCACCCTCAGGAGGAGGCGCCCGCCCCTGCGCAAGGCTCACCTGCTCCTCACTCCAGCCTCGGCCTCGCCCGCTGCCTGCTCCACACTGACCCTTTCTCTGGCCTCCGGGAGCCCTGGTTCCAGCCTCCCGGCTTTTGCCTCTGGTGGCCTTTCTGCCCCCAGTGCGGCCCTCTTCTTTGTTAACTGTCGTCCTGCTCCCCGGGACCTCCCCACCCACCCCCACGTCCTGACACTGGCCTGACTTACAGTGAAGGGCCCCTGCTGCTCCCTGTCCTCACCCTCTCCGCACTCTGCTCTGTTCACTGGGCTGCCTTGCCCAGTGGACCGTGAGCGCCTGAAGGGCGCCAAGTGCAGCGTGGCACCCGACACGCTGAAGACACCTTCATAAGCGCCGCTTGAATACATTGATAAATGCATGAAGGACGCACGCCGGGTACCGCTTTTACCCAGCACACGAGGACACGTGAAATAGCTTTGGGGTCCATGCCTTTGATTTGTAAAGAGAGGAAAGGGTGATTTTCGTGTCATGGGGGAGTCTAAGGAGCAGGCACCACGGGTGAATGTCTGGGCCCTGGAGCCAGGATCCTTGGGTTCAGATCACGACCTTGTCACTTGCTCTCAGTGACTTTGGGCAAGTTACCTGACCGCCTGGCATGTCATTTTCCCCATCTTTGAAATGATGATAACAACTGTACCTTCCTCAAGGATTGTTAGGAGGGTAAGATGAATTCCTGCTTGAAAACCAATGGAGACACAGACCTAGAGAGCAGACCTGTGGACATGGCAGGGGGGAGAAGGAGACAGTGGGACAAATGGAGAGAATAGCATTGAAACATAGACGCTACTGTATGTAGAATTAGATGACTGGTGGAGATTTGCTAAATGGTGCAGGAAGCTCAAATCCCACCTAGAGGGGTGGGATAGGGTGGGAGGTGGGTGGGAGTTTCAGGAGGGAGGGAACATGTGTATACCTATGGCTGATTCATGTTGATGTATGGCAGGAGCCAACACAATATTATAAAGCAATTACCTCCAATTAAAAACAAATAAATGTTTTTTAAAAAAAAAAAGACTAAGAAAAAAATACAACAACAAAGAGAAAACCTATGGAAAGGGGTGGTGTCCCTTCCCCAGGGTCACGCAGCTGGTCAGGAGCAGAGCTCGGTTTCGAGCCCAGGCATTTCTGTCTGTGCTGAGGGCTGAAGAAGCAGAGATATTACGCCTCCAAGTGCTGGGTGGAAATCTCCAGGCATAGTCTTAATGGCCTAAAAAAAAAGTGCCACGTGAAGAACCTGCTTTCCTGCCTGTCTCACAGTAGGTGCACAGTATAACCCAGGTCAGTGAATGCCTCCGAAGGGCCCCATGCAGTCTTCAGCATCTCCCGCCCCCCGAACGGTGTCGGGAGGTCTGTTCCCGGGTCCTTTTTGGCCAGGGTGTTGGCAGCAGACTCTTCTTTATTCAGACCGTTCTTCTGTCCCAGCACTTCATGGGGGAGGGTCATTAAGAAAGTTTCTTTTTTTTTCCCCAGGAAGAGCTGTGCCTTCTCCAAGTCTCCGGAGTTGAGTGTCCCAGCCCCCAGGCTCTCAAAGGCTGTCCTTGTGGGTTTGAAAACAACCCCACAGCTCTGCAGGCTGAGAACCTGGCCCCCCAAGCCTCCTTTCTTTAGAAACTCAAGGTCCATTGCTAGTTAGAGTCAGCGCTGGTAAAACCTAAAGAAAATAGTTTGAGGATGTTTTCAAATAGTGTCTGGTGGAACAAAAGAGCCATTCATCCCGCGTAGCTTTTAGTAATGTGCTTCCCATTCTGGGAACTAGATTGTTCAATTAAGCGAGAGGGCGCTGAAGCCGGCTGCATGACTCCAAAGTGTGCAGCCTCCAAAATGTGGCAGAGGAGGCCTGCGCCAGCTCGCTCCTGGCAGGTCTAACCCCTTCTTTGTCCCCAGGTCCCCGCGCTGTTTCCAGTTTCAGATGCTCCGTTCAGAAAAACCACGACATCAGTCAGAGGGCATGTGTGTGCGTGCAGCCCTGCTAGCTCTGAGTCCTTGGTACCCTGGACATCGCCCTCTGCCTCGGCCACTTTCTCTTCTGCTCCGGGTTGTCCTTTCCCATTCGCCGGCTGATGGATGTTCTGGAAGCTTTCAGGGGTCAGGGGTGGGGGGATCGCATGCAGTATGTCAGGTGGGAGTATGCATCCTCGGCTACGAGGCTCTTGGTCTGGAGACAAGGAAGTCGGTGAGCACTTTGAAGTTCCTGCAGAATTTTGGGGGTGAGCGGGCACAGCAGTGTATTGCTCTGTTCTGGGGAGACAGTGCATCCCTTCAGTAACTTCTCAGAGGACCCCAACTCCCTCTTCAGGTAGTGATAGTGGTAGTGAAAGTCGCTCAGTCGTGTCCGACTCTTCGCGACCTCGTGGACTGTAGCCCATCATTCTCCGGTGTCCATGGGATTCTCCAGGCAAGAATACTGGAGTGGGTTGCCATTTCTTTCTCCAGGACATTATAAGAATAGATATTCATAGAAGTTTTATTTAATACAGCCCCTCACTTTAAAATGAATTAAAGCCAAAGACTGCTAAGACATGAGAAACAAATAAAGTAATCCTTATAACAAAGCAGCTGTCTCCTTTCTTTCTCAAACAGCTTGTACTTCTTTTTGCCCAATTCCTCCTAGTATAGGGCAGGAGCTGCACCATGCATGCTTCTTTATCCTCAGTATAATTGTAGTGCCTGGAACCTAGTATGTGCTCAATAAATATATATTTAAGTAGATGTTCCCCTTTCTGGCTATCAACCTAGTGAGAGCTGGCTTTCTTAAGAGTATATCCCTGACTGTATGCAGCCCAATTTTGTCTGGGGGCCTGCCTGATTTCTCCAGCAGGGTTTGGGGCTGGAGGGAGCCTGCAGACCAGGGCTAATTGTTGTCACTGAGTAATTAATGCAGAATCAGGCCCCGAGTAGATTCCCAGGGAGATAGACACTGAGGGAGGCTTTCATGCTTGATGGGATGGGAGCTGCTTTTCTCAGAGGACGTTCCCAGAGCGCCCAGGCGACTGGCGTGGTCCGGTGGGGGTGGCTTGGCAGCCGAAATGGGGTTCATGGAGCAAGTGTGGAGGGGGCTAGTGTTGATGCCATGGTTCTGGACAGTATGGAGCGTGGCGAGTCTGACTCTGGAGAACACAAGCCCCAGGATCTGCTGTGAGAGACAGGCCCGTGTCAGCTCTGAAGGACGGGTGGGTTCCAAGCGAGGCTGGGGGTGGATGCATCCTGTGCCCTGGGCCCCCTGGACACCCCTGCCCTTGGCCCGCTGTTCAGGGCTCCCAGTGATGCTTCCTCTGTGTATCTGCCCTGCTTTTCCCTTCTGCTCTCTGGGCCCCCACGTTCCCCGAGTACCCCATGCTCTGTTTTCTGGCCATTGCTCGTGCTTGTCCCTGGACCTGAAACTCTCTCTACCCACTCCCTCTTCTGGCTAAACTCGATCATCCTTCAAATTCTAGCTCAACTATTGCTTCTTCCACAAAGCCTTCTCTGACCCCATGGCGGTCAGGATAGTCTGGATTGTGCTGCAGTAACGAAGATCTTACTAGCTTGAAGAAATCGAGTTCTGGTCTTTTTGAATGAATGATTATTTAAATTCCACAGTGCTTTACAACGTTGAAAAGTTTCACACACATGACTTTATATATTCCCACGTGTGTTAGTTGCTTAGTCGTATCTGACTCTTTTGCAATCCCAGGGACTGTGTATCCCGCCAGGCTCCTCTGTCCATGGCGTTTCCCAGCTAAGACTCCTGGAGTGAGTAGCCATTCCCTCTGCAAGGGATCGTCTCAACCCAGGGACTGAACCTGTGGCTCCTGCATTGCAGGAAGACTCTTTACCATCTGAGCCGCCAAGCAAGTCCCGTAATAACCCTGTAAGAATTTCTTTAAAGAAGCTCCTACCCTGTATTTCCCCTTGCCCCGCCTTCCTTCTCCCCACTGGCAACCACTGGTTTGTTCTCTGTATCTGTGAGTCTGCTGCCCTTTGGTTTTATTTACTAGTTTGCTGTATGTTTAGATTCCTCGTACACGTGACAGCATCCAGCACTTGTCTTCAGCAGTTTCTTTCTTGCTCATACAGCGCCTCTGACCTAGGGTGGCCGGAAGGCTCATGCATCCTCTCGTGAACCTGAGCTTCTGGAGGGCCGCTTGGACACATGCTTCTGTTAGGAAAGCAGCACCCGTGTGAAGGAACAGGGCAGGCCCCACCGCCTGGCTCTGAATGCCGCTGTCTGAAGGGCTGTGTGTGCCTTTGGCCACAGCAAGTCCTCTGGCCAGAGCTGAGCTCAGCAGGAACGTGTCATCACCGCTCACCCCTCAGGGAGGGACCTGGAGTGTTTACGGACGGTCCTGCCGTCTCCCGGGATCCCTGAGGCAGGTTCAGCACTTCCCCTGGACGTCCTCCACATGGCTCTTACCGTATTGTCCCATACGCCATCTCCGAACCCCCATCCAGTCCCCTTCACCCCACTGGGCGAATCCAGGATGGCTGGGGGCTGGGTCTCGTTCCTTTCTGAGACCCCCACACCCGGCCCTGGTGTGACCCGGAAGAGACGCTTGGTGAACGGTGGGCGCATGGCTGAATGACCTGCCCCTGCCCCTCTGCAGCTCTGGCCCCTGCCCACGGTGGGGTCCGTGTGGGCCATCTCCAGCCCCCATGACTCTGGGCCCTCCGTTCTGCAGGCGCCGGGTCCTGGCCATCTCAGATGGAATCGAGCACATTGGGGACCTTCGCTGGGAGCTGGCCTTGTGTCTGCTGGCGGCCTGGACCATCTGTTACTTCTGCATCTGGAAGGGGACCAAGTCCACGGGAAAGGTAAGAGATGGATCTTCAGCTCACTGCAAGAGGGGAGGGGGCGAGTGGTCCTCGTACAGGCTCACAGGTGACCCAGAGAGCACCCAGGGCATCAGCTCCTGATTGGGAGCTAGGAGGAGCACTGTGCGGCACTCTGGAGTCCAGAGTTGAAATCCCCTGTCCACCAGCTGTTCGCCACACGCCTCGGGGTTGTTCACACCCACCTTCTGGGCCTTGGTTTGCTCACCTGTGAAATAGCAAAGCTTCATCCTGTTTTCTTCCTGGGTTGAGAGTCATATACAGAAAAGAGAGTTGAGGTGCTTTAGAAACCAGGGCGTGCTCACTACGACCATGGGGGACTTTGTGGTGAGGACCTGGGCTCCCGGCGTGTGCTCGGGCGGTGGCACGGGCTGTCTCCCCTGATGGACCTGGACCTCGCCCGCCTGTGGTCCGTGAGGGCAAGGGCAGCCGCCTCCATCCTGCTGCGCTGTCTGTACCACGTGGCCTCCAGTGCCTCGCTGTTGTTTGCTTTCTAGGCGATCAGTCGTATCTGACCCTTTGCGACTCCATGGATGTAGCCCACCAGGTTCCTCTGTCCGTAGGATTTCCCAGGCAAGAATACCAGAGTAGGTTACTATTCCCTTTTCCAGGGGATCTTCCTGACCCAGGGGTCAGACCCGCATCTCCTGCATTGCAGGTGGTTTCTGTATGGCTGAGCCACCAGGCACCATAGGAGAAGAAAGATGGGAGCAGACAGCAAGCTCTGAGCTGCCCTGGCCTGAAAGGCACAGCGGCTCTTCCACTCCCAACCCGCTGGCCAGAGCCTGAGACACGGCCTCAGCAGCTGCCAGGGAGGCTCAGACGCGAGGGGGGCAGAGGGGTGTCTGATGACTGCAGCCGTCTGTGCCACAAGGGTCACATGTGCAGCTCATGGCCAAGACCAGCCCACTCGTGTATTTTATTAAAAAAAAAAAAAAAGAAGAAGAAGGGGAGGAGAGTTCATTACCACAATGTAGAAACCAGGTAATTTCATTTGAAATATATGAAAAAACCAACAGGATTCCGTTGTCCCTTGGAAAGTTGGAAGACTGGGCACCACTGGGCTGTGTACCTGCCTGGCAGCCTCGGGGTGAGCTGAGCAGCGGCCACCTGCTTCTACGGGCACTCGTTTGGCCACAGCCCACAGTCCTGTGGCTAAGCGTCAATGCCATGAACAGCGTTAGCTGCTCAGTCATGTCTGACTCTGTGAACCCATAGGTTATAGCCCACCAGGCTCTTCTGTCCATGGAATTCTCCAGGCAAGAATACTGGAGTAGGTAGTCATTCACTTCTCCAGAGGATCTTCCCAACCCAGGGATCAAACCCAGGTCTCCCATATTGCAGGCAGATTCTTTACCGTCTGAGCCACCATTGGCTTCCTCATTTGTGGGAAAGAGGAAGATAGGGCTTTTGTAAAATGCCTGTGTCCCCCTGCCCGTGTCGTAGTCCCTGGCTGCCGGCTTCTGGTGGGCAGTTGCTCGTAAGCTTTACTTTTAAGTCATTGGCGGAGGCAGTGCGTGGAGACAAAACCTCTGAGGAAGTAAGAGCTTAATGACTCTGGGACCTTTTCCAAAGATGGTCCCCTCAGCTCCCAAGGTGGTAGGTGGGATGAAGAACCAACTGCTAAAATGTGGGAGGTGGGCAGACCTGAGTGAGAGGACTTAGAAGAACACAGAAGAGACATCAACAAGCCTCGTGTTATGAGCTGTCAGGAGGCTGAGGACGTACTAGAAAGTAATCACGAATGTGCCTCAGGGACCAGAAAGTAGGACAGAGACTCTCGTGTCCCTTCAGACGAGATGATTTTGCCAGTCTTTGCTTTCTCTGGTTTGTGTCTTAAAGACCATAGGTTTCTTTTTCTGTTTTTCCGAAATATAAAAATCATTGCATTATCAATCTACTGTTTTAGACTACAAGCATCCTGCTCCCATGCACCACTCCCTTCCCCCTGCCCCCAGCCACTGCCTTTTTTGGCTAAAAAAGAGGAGACAGACTGCAGGGGGTGAGAACCAGGGTCTAAAATCAGGGTCCACATCCCAGGTCTGTCTCTCACTGACTGAGACCTGGGGTGAATCACTTACCTTCTCTGAGCCTGTTTCCTCTCTGGCCAAACAGGGATTGGTAAGTGAGCTCATCTCACGGGGTGGTTGCAAGACTGAAATGCACGGCTGCACATTTTAACGCTTAGCAGAATGGAGACCTGATTGTAAGTGTGAGAAGCAGATGGTGATTTTTAAAAATCTTGTTGTCAAACTTATTCATCCAAGAAATAGTTTCCGAGTATCTGCTTGATACCTGGCATTATTCAGTGGGCATCTAAGATGAATAAAACGCAGCCTCTACCCCCCGCAGGTGATGTACAGTGCTTCGTGAACCATCTGAAACCGGGGAGGGCTGTCATGCTCGGTGCTCTTGTTGCTTCTACTGCGATGACCAGCTTTTGGGGTGCTCACGCGGGGCCAGCGGGGCCCGGCTGGGTGGCGGGTGTTCAGGGCTGTGCAGAGGACAGTGCAGGTGAGGTTTTGATGTGCACACACGTGTGGGCTGTCCACGTGAACGTGTGGCCTGGGGCTCTCGGGCCTGGGCGTGGGCCGTGGCGGGAGGAAATTCAGTCCCAAGACAGGACCGCTTGCCACTGGCGGGCCCATCAAGCCTGTGTGTCAGAGAATCCTAAGACAGGGACCCAGTATCAAGGAAGGGCCAGCAGGCTACATGCTGAGGGACTTCAGAAGAGGTTTGGGGGGCGGCAGGATGATGGTTACTGAGTGCTTCACAAGCCCGTTCCATTCAGAGCTTGAAACGACTGCATGAGACACAGGGGCCGGCATTATCTCCACTGTACAGATGAGGAACCTGAGGATTTGTGGGGTCATATAACCCCACAAGGACACTCAAGAACACTCAAGTGGGGAAGGGGGAGGGGCTGGGGTTGACCTCATGCCTTGGTGACGGCATAGCCCAGGCTCTGGGTGAGTGCACCATCAATCCTGTCCTGTGACCTGAGGACAGTGGCAGTTTCCTTACAGGTGGCTTCTGAAGAGGCTGTTAAGAGCACACAGTGGGTGCTCTGTGACTGTTGGATGCAGCTAAATGGTCCTCTTAAGGGAAATGTTGACATGAGCAACGAAGTCCTTTCCTTAAGATTGGGCTTCATGGGCTCTTCTCCGTGTTCCATGCCCAAGACCAGGGTGAGTGTCCAGGATGAGATGTGGGTCTCAGGACCTGCAAGGCTCCTTGAAGCCTCTCTGGTCCATCCACACCCATATTTTATGGATGAGGAAGCTGAGGTTCAGAGAGCAAAAGGGACTTGTTCACAGTTACATGGTGAGTAAGTATCAGGTCAGGACCTGCCCTGATGGCCCAGCTCCCTTGTTGAGGTGCTCAGTCGTGTCCGACTCTGCAACCCCATGGACTGCTGCACGCCAGGCTTCCTTGTCCATCACCATCTCCCAGAGCTTGCTCAAACTCATGTCCATCAAGTCGGTGATGCCATCCAGCCGTCTCATCCTCTGTCACCCACTTCTCCTCCTGCCTTTAGTCTTTCCTTCCCAGCATGAGGGACTTCCCTGGCTGCTTATCAATGACAAGGTTCTGGAGGTCACATCTGACAGTTCGAGGAGACTAGGAGATCCCAGATCAGCATGTGGGCTCTAGGGTCTGATGCTTTTATTTATTTATTTTTTTACTGTTTATTCACCCCACCTTGGATGTGAGCCCAGACTCCAAAGGCTTTTCAGATTTTATGTAAAAGCAGTTAAAAATAAACGCAGGTCATCTGAGTCTTAGTGAGTGGGCAGAGGTCGCCCCTGCCACCTGCCTGCAGGGCTCTGGCCAGAGTCGCCCTCAGGGGTCAGTTCAAGGAAGTGGGAGGCACTCCATCTTCCTGCAGTTGTCCAGGCCATGCCCGAGCTGGCATTTCCTCTTCACCCCAAGTTCCAGCCCGCTATCCATACCTGGGCCCCAGGAAAAATTTCTGAAATTTCATCAAATTGAGGAAAAGTTACTGGCTCCATTCCATCTCCAAGGACTGTAACCCCGACTTTAACTCAGTTGAGACCACAACCCTTGCTCAGGAGTGGATGCAGATACTGCAGGCTCCGCCTCTTGGCAGGTGCTTCTGTAAGTGTGGATTTGGGATCAGGGCTTCCCTGGGGCTCAGACGGTAAAGAATCTGCCTGCAATGCAGGAGACCCAGGTTCAATCCCTGGATCGGGAAGATCCCCTGGAGGAGGGCAACCCACTCCAGAATTCTTCCCTGGAGAACCCCATGCACAGAGGAGCCTAGTGGGCTACAGTCCATGGGGTCACAAAGAGTCAGACTCAGCTGATAGTCTAACACTTTGTCTTTTCACTTCACAAATAAGTAGACCCCAGATGAGGCTGTGGCAAGGCCGCAGGTGGTGTGACAGTGCTCTCCGTTGGTCTGCGGGGCGGCATGTGGGCCCCGAGGCTGTGCTGGCATCGGTGTCCCCCTCCCCACGAAGGATAATCGCTGCATGTGACCTTCAGCTCCATCTTCTCCTGTACCTTCCTCAGCACTTTCCATCCTTCTGACATCACAGACCCACATTCAGGGTCTCCCAGGGCCTGAGTGAGCAACCTGGACACTCAGAAGAGGCTGCTCTGGCTGGAGAGATGGTCTCTGGGCTCCAGCTTCAGTGCAGAGCTAGCGGTACACGACTGCTGCTTAGTAGACTTTTGTGGAAAGGGTGAATCCCGCCTGTGCGGGGGCTCCCTGCGCGGTGCCAGGATGCACCCGGGAGGACGGTGGACAGTCTTGCCCCCGCAGAGTGTGCACTCCACCCTGGGTGCAGTTGACGCTGACAGATGAGCAATTACGGTTCTGTGTAGTGGTGCTCACATGAGGCAGCAGAACTAGAGAATCAGGTGCTGCGAGCAAGGGATTCTGATGGCAGAGACCCCGCTCTGGAATATTAGAATACAGCGTGTCCGGGCTGGGGGGGCGTTAAGTCCAAACCCTACTGTACAAATAAAGAGGTGGAGGCCCAGAGAGGTCGCGAAATTTGCCTGAGGCCATCCCGCTTGGAAGGACCAGAGCTGGAATTCAGTTCTGGGTCTCTCTGCTTTCCCTAAAACTGGTCCTCATCTGTTCTGATACCTGCAACTGGGGGCTCATGTCCAGCTTCAAAGACAACGTGTAGATCCAATTTCTGAGCGTGTGGCAAGGGCTTAGTAAGCCATTTATTTTCTTGCCCCAGTTTTAGTTCCACACAGTTATTCATCCCCTCTCTCTAGACGGTATTGAAAATTCCCAGAAGTCTGGATTAACAAAATAAATAAGAACATTTCTCAATTGTAAATGAGTAAATATAGGATTCTGAAACCCTTGGTTTCTTTAGGAAGAAACTTCCAAGCTGTTAATAAGTTGTCATCTTCTGGATGATAAACATTTTCAGTCTGGATAATTGAAATCAAGTGGCTAAGACATGGAGACAGCTTTGTGATATTCCTGTGTTCTTGGTTTTTTTTAGGTTCACAGCAGAGTGAAGCAGAAAGTACAGGGATTTCTTATCTACTCCCTGCCCTGACTCTGTGTTCCCTCCCCCATTATCAACAGATAATTACCCACCAGGGTGGTACATTGGTTAAAACTGATGAGTCTACATAGACATATCATATTCCCCCAAAGTCTATAATTTATATTAGGGCTCACTTTTGGTGTTGCACAGTCTGTGAATTTGGGCAAATGTGTAATCCTGGCAGGCTACAGTCCATGGGGTCGTGAAATGTCGCCCACGACTGAGCAGCTAAGCACACACATAACGCTTAATGCCTAAATCACTCGTGGGTCAGACAGTAAAGAATCTGCCTGCAGTGCAGGAGACCCCGGCTTGATCCCTGGGTGGGGAAGATCCCCTGGAGAAGGGAATGGTAACCAACTCCAGTATTCTTGCCTGGGGAATTCCATCGACAGAGGAGCCTAGCAGGATACAGTCCGTGGGATTGCAAAGAGTTGTACACGACTGAGCGATTAACACTTTCACTTTCCTAATGTATAATGACATGGATCTAATATTAAAGTCTCATATAAAGTAGTTCTACCACCCTAAAAATCTGTGCCCTTCCTGTTCATCTCCTCCCACTTTCCCCATCCCTGGCAACCACCAAAACCCAATCTTTTTGCTGTCTCCATACTTCTGACTTTTCTAGAATGCCATTTCATTGGAATGATACTGTTTGTAGCTTTTTTTTAAGATTGCTTCTTTCACTTAGCAAGGTGCATTTAAGTTTCCTCCATGTCTTTTTGTGTCTTGATAGCTCATGTCTTTTTATCACTGACTAATAATATCCCGTTGTCTGGATGTGTACCACATTCACCTGTGGTTGGACGTCTTGGGTACTTCCAAGTCTGACAACTAGAAATAAAGCTGCTATGAACATTCATGTATAAGCATTTGTATGGGCTTAAGTTTTCAACTCTTTGGATAAATACCAAGGAGCTTGACTGCTGATTCTTATGGTAAGTGTATGTTTAGTTTTATATGAAGCTGCTGGACTATCTCCACAGCGGCTGTACCATGTTACGTTCCCACCTTCAGTGTAAGAGAGTCCCTGTTGCTCTGCATCCTTGCCAGCATTTGGTATCATCAGTGTTTTGGATTTGAGCTGTCCTACATCCTGACTGGTATGTGGGGCCTCCCTGGTGGCACCGTGGTAAAGAATCCACCTGCCAAGCAGGACACCTGGGTTTGATCCCTGATTCGGAAGATTGCCTGGAAAAGGAAAAGGCAACCCATTCCAGTATTCTTGCCTGGGAAATCCCATGGACAGAGGAGCCTGGCGGGCTACAGTCCATGGGGTCGCAGAGTCGGACACGACTCAGCAACTAAACAGCAGCAACAGATACGTAGTGGTATCTCCTGATTCTAGTAACTTGCATTTCCCTGATCACAGGTGATGTGGAGCATCTTCCATATGCATATTTACTATCTGTATATCTCTTTGGTGAGGTGTCCGTTGAGGTTTTTGACCCAATTCGTAATTGGTTGTTTGTTTCCTTATTGTTGAGCTTTAAGAGCTCTTCGTGTGTTTTGGATAACAGTACTTTATCAGATGTGTCTTTTGCAAGCATTTTCTCCTTGTCTGTGGCTTGCTTTCACATACTTTTGACATTGTCTTTTGCGTAACAGAAATTTTTAATTTAATGGAGTCCAACCTATCAGCTAGTTCCTTCCCAGACTGTGCTTTTGGTTTTGCCTTTCATCTAAACGTCTTCGCCGTATGTAAAGTCTAGGCTTTCCCCAGATGACCTTTCATAGTTGTGCATTTTGCATTTAGATCTATGACCCATTTTGAGTAAATTTTTGTAAAGGGTGTAGGGTATGTGTCTCAGTTCATTTCTGCATATGAATGTCTGTCTGTTGAAAAGTCCTTGCTTTTTACTTGTTTTTTGTCACCAGATTCATCTTGCCCATTCCTGCCACCAGGTCCTTTCTATGGTCTTAATGGCCTGAAACCACTACCTCATGTGGACACCTTCTCCTCTAACATCTCGTCTAAGTACTAACCAAGTCTACCTTATAATCACCTTAGAAAACACCCTGTCTTCTCCGTTTTTGTTGTCCATCCATCCACTCACCCACCCACCTAGACATTTAACAATAGCTCCCCAGGTCCTCCAGAGAGAAAATTGCTCGTAGAATTTCCCATTTGCGCAAACATATTGAAAGTGAAAGTCACTCAGTGTTGTCCGACTCTCTGCAACCCCACCGACTATACAGTCCGAGGAATTCTCCAGGCCAGCATACTGGAGTGGGTAGCCTTTCCCTTCTCCAGGGGATCGTCCCAACCCAGGGATCGAACCCCGGTCTCCCGCATTGCCGGACGATTCTTTACCAACTGAGCTATCACGGAAGCCTGTTGCTGACATGCAAAATGACACACCGAAATCCTTTGTGCTCTCCAAAGCAGTAATTTAAACTACATTCCAGGTGTTCTTGCCTTTATTCTGTGCTATCGTACCACAGCACAGAAACATTAGAGTAGGGTGATCCTGGTACCTGCTCTGCATGCTTGCCCAAGATTGTAAAGACTCATCTTTACTATGTGTCCTTCTCTTGTGGCTTTGCTAGGCCTTAACCTGACCCACGGATCAGTCAGCATTGGTCTTTCACAGAAAATCTGACCCATGACCTGCTTTTATAAATAAGGTTTTGCTGGAGCACAGCCACATCCATCTTTCTACATTGCTGTCAACTTCTTTTGTGCTGGTACAATGACAGAGTTGAGTAATTGCAGCAGAGTATGTGGACCCACAAAGCCTAAAATATGCGCTATCTGGCCCTTCACAGAAAAAGTTCTTGGATCTCTAATCTGTTAAACTAATTCATGAAAACTGTTTGCCATGCAAAAAGAAACTAACATCAAAATTGTTGTCACCCAAAGCATGGACCATTTGAAATACTGAAAAGTTACAGTGATGATTTGGGATGGAGAAGGATCCTTAAAAATCTCACCCCAGCCTTACCAGCCCCCAAACGTGCTGGGTTTTTGTATCTAAATGGAGAAGGCAATGGCAACCCACTCCACTACTCTTGCCTGGAAAATCCCATGGTTGGAGGAGCCTGGTAGGCTGCAGTCCATGGGGTCGCTGAGAGTTGGACATGACTGAGTGACTTCACTTTCACTTTTCACTTTCATGCATTGGAGAAGGAAATGGCACCCTACTCCAGTGTTCTTGCCTAGAGAATCCCAGGGACGGGGGACCTGGTGGGCTGCTGTCTATGGGGTCACACAGAGTCAGACATGACTAAAGTGGCTTAGCAGTAGCAGCTCACTTGCAGTGAGTGTTACTCATTGATTATTTTATTAATCCACTAAGTGCTTTATTGCTCACCTACTGTGTGCCAGGTACAAGACTGGGGGGGCTCTTTTTAGGGGTGAGTGAGTCAGACCGTGAAGCTAATTGTCAGATGAAGAATGAGCAGTTATAGGAATATTGTGGGTAGAGAATGGGGGCTGGAGGGGGAAGAATGAAGGCAGGAGGTCTCCTTGGGGTAAAGGGGGTAAAGGAAAGCATTACTGAGTAGGGCCCCCATCTGTGATGGCAAGGATGGGAAGGGAGTGTCCAGGTGAGCAGCACAGATGAAATTCTCAAGTGGGGGAAGGACCTGGTGAATTGGAGAGGTGACACAGAACTGGGGCCAGATGGAGTGGATGGTGGCATGTGACAGGGCAGGGCTCAGACCTTGCAGACTTTCTCAGCTGTGTTGAGCGGTCGGGGATTTTATTCTAAGGGCAGTGGAGAACCACTGGAAGATTTTAAGCAAGGGCGACATGATCTGACTTTCATCCTTAAAAACTGGCTCTGGCTACTCATTGTGAATGGGTGGCGGGGGTGGAGGGGGCTGCGGAATGGTGAGGTTAGGGAACCCAGTTAGTGGGTGTCCAGGGTGGAGGTGCAGTGCACAGAGAGAGGTGGTCCAATCAGAGACACCGTCCGGTGTGGCATCCTCGTTCTGCAGGACCTGATGGTGCACCAGAGTTTGAGAACTTTCTGTTTTTTGACCTTTTTTTAAAACATGTATCTCTTTATGGCTGCACTGGGTCTTCGTTGCAGCTCGTGGACTTTCTCTCGCTGCAGAGAGATGGGCTGCACTCTAGCCGCAGGGTGCAGGCTTCTCACTGTGGTGGCCTCCCTTGCTGTGGAACCCAGGCTCCAGAGCACATGGGCTTCAGTAGTTGCTACACGCGGACTCAGTGCTTGTGGCTTATGGGCTTAGTTGTCCCACAGCTGTGGGATCTTCCTGGACCAGGGATCGAGCTGGTGTCCCCTGCATTGCACGGTGGATTCTTAACCACTGGACCCCCAGGGAAGCCCTCTTTTTTGACTTTTGAATGGGGTGACTGGCCCAGCTCTTGCCTGGATGCTTTGCCCTCTGCAGGCAGCCCTCCCCGCCCACCAGATAGTCAGGTGCCCCCTCCTGCGGCCCCCACACCCCGGGCTGGCTCCTGTTCTCTGCTCTGTCTCCCTGAGCGCTCCTCCTGCTGTCCTCCTCTGGAGGATGATTTATGGATTTTTCCCCCTCGTTTGCTGGTCTCCAGGAGCAGTGGTTGGGAGGGGAGGGTGCTGCAAAAACAATTCTGGGCCCCTCCCCCCTCCTCCTGCTGCCACTTTAAAGGAAGCTGCGGGATTAGCTGGGATTTTAAGAAGAATCCTGCCTTTTCACTGCTTTAGGCCACTGTTTTTATCCTTTTCAGAGCTCCAGGACACCAAGGCAGAAAAAAAGAAAACACACACACAGACAGACGCACTCACACAGAAACAGCTGCAAATAGCCTTGAATTGATTTTTTTTTTCTTTTCCTTCCTTCATTCACCAACAAGTAGAGGAGTTGGAGGTGGTACAAGGACTCTTTTTTTTTTTTTCCCATTTATTAAAGTGTAGTTGACTTACAATATTAGTTTCAGGTGTACAACATCGTGGTTCAGTAATTTTATAGATTAAACTCCAGATGAAGTTATTTTGAAATCTTGGCTCCACTTCCTATGCTGTACTTACATCCTTGTAACTTATTTATTTTATACCTAGCAGTTTGTACCTCTTGGTTCCCTTCACCTATCCTCCTCCTGCTAACCACTAGTTTGCTTTCTGTATCTGTGAGTCTGCTTCTCTTTGTTACATCTGTACAAAGACTCTTTTTTTTCTTTTAATTTCATGTATGTATTTAATTGTGTCTCTGCTGGGTCTTGGTTGCTGAGTGTGGGCTTTCTCTAGTTGCAGTGAGCGGGTCTACTGTTTTATTGTGTCATGCCAACTTCTCATTGTGGTGCCTCCTCTTGTTGCACACAGAAGCTTGGTGGGCTCCAGCCCATGGGGTTGCAAAGAGTCAGACATGACTTAGCGACTAAACAACGACACAATCCTTGCTGCAGAGTGTGGTATCCGGGTGTCTGGGCCTCAGTAGTTGCAGCGTGTTGGCTCAGTAGTTGTGGTGCTCCACAGCGTGGGGGATCTTCCCCGACCAGGGGTCAAACCCTTATCCCCTGTGTTGCAAGGTGGACTCAACCACTGGCCCACCAGGGAAGCCCTGTACAACGACTCTTAAACAGCCTGCCTCCTCTGCATGATGCGAATGGTAAAGAAGATGCTTAAGTGGCACTTTGATCCGGGCCTTATTCCAAGGCCCTTGCTACATTAACCCACTGAGCATTCCCTGGTGACTCAGATGGTAAAGAATCTGCCTGCAGTGTGGGAGAGCCAGGTTTGGTCCCTGGATAGGGAAATGGCAACCAACTCCAGTATTCTTACCTGGAGAATTCCGTGGACAGAGGAGCCTGGAGGGCTACAGTCCATGAGGTCTCAAAGAGTCGGACACGACTGAGTGACCAACACACACACAGATGAGAACGGTACGGTTGTTATCCGCATTTTGCAGATGAGAAGACAGAGGCTCACAGGGCTTACGCTGCTTGTGCTAAGATCCTGGGGGAATGGATGCCTCCAGGATTGAGGAGGAGCACGGTGGGGCCCCTTGGCAGGTGAGGGTGCCTGCTCCAGCCAGCTTACCCCCGACCTGCCAGATGGAGATGCAGGCTGGGGGGCGGGTATCACTAGCTCCTCCTCGAGTGTGTGCCTTTCCCCGCCCCCTCCACCCCACTGCCACCAAGGCAGGCAGGAGCTGCCAGCAGGGGAGCCATCAGGAGCCCCACACAGAAAATTTATTCTTCAGGAGCACCCTGTAAAGTGGCTGATGGAGTCAATGAGGCGTAAAGCAGCAGCGAAGGGGGCAGGGGGAGTGAAAGGGAAAGATGTGTGAAAGGGAAGAGAACAGGCCCAGGAAAGGAACTGGGCAGCGCTGTCTCTGGGCCCTCAAGTGGCCTTTGTTGCAACCCGAAGCAAGCAGGGACGGCGTTGGTGGTGGGGCTCTCCCAGCGCCCGCTGCTGTCTGCATTCAGAGAGGAAACTAGAGCGTTCATGAGATGCATGCAGAGAGCCCTGCGAGGAGATCTCCTGCCCTCCAGCCCCGGGGCCCGAGGACACCCGAAGCCGCTGCCGAGGGTCCTTTGTGCGGCGTTGGGAGCTCTCACACCGCTGGTCTGGGGAGAGCCGTCGATTGTCACATGAAGTCAAAAGAGTTTAGCGTCTTGATTCAGCCCTTTCTTTGGCCTTGAATGACAGCGCTTCACCTTTAGCGGGAACCCTGGCAGCGAGGAGGGTTGGAAAGGAGGGAAGCTTTGCGACTGGGTAATACTGTCTTTATTGAAGCACAAAGGCCCCCCCAAAGTCTGAGTGGTTGCTGGTGGGAGGGGTCCTACAGGGCTGGCTGCCTCCTGAGAAAGCCCTCAGCACACAGAGCAGGGCCTGAGGGGACTGGGTGCTGTTAACCCTTCCAGAGCACCCCGAGGAGCCCAGCCCCGCCAGAGCCCATCCATACACACCCGTGTCACTGGGAAATGAGCTGCCCTCCTGAGTGGCAGAGGCGAGGAGTCCAGACGGCTTTGAGCTCCACTTGAGATCAGGCATGATGCCACAGATTCAACCAGAAACAGGCAGAGGTATTTGTGGTGTGCCACTTCAATCTTAGTGCCAGGCTGAGCACTGCAGGGGAAGTTTAAAAATATTGCTAGCTGAGACTTCCCTGGTGGTCCAGTCGTTAAGACTCCATGCTTCCAGTGCTGGGACACAGGTTTGATCCCTGCTTGGGGACCTAAGATCCCACATGCCACTTGGCATAGCCAAAAGAAAAAAGTAAACAATGAGATAAAAGACTTACTCGCCGTGTACCCTGCCTTCAAGAATCGGGCAAAGAAGCCGAAGACAGAGCTGGTAATGGAGATCGGAATGAACCCACGTTTGGAGTCAGGAGTACTGCCCCACCACGTGCCAGCAGCGTGGGTCAGTGCAGGCCATCACCAGCCTCACTGGCTGTTCCCGTCACTCCATTTCTCTCAGCCTCAGTTTCCCCTTCTTTCAAGTGTAGTGTAACAGGTGCAGTGACAGGTGGCGGGTACTGTGTTGGTGTCACTAGAACCTTTGAACCACAGCCTGCCTGGGAGGTGCAGGACATGGGGTCAGCGTGTCCAGGAGGCTCTGGGCGGGTGACATGTGGGTTAGCTCTGACAGGTGTGGCGGGAAAGGTGATGGGCAAAGACCCAAAGAGGCACTGGGGGTGCAGAGAGGGAAGGCATGAGTCTGCAGAGTGCAGGCTGGGCGTTGAGCCGAGGCTGGCCTGTTGTGGCGGCAGCAGCCACTCCAGTGTACTTGTCTCCCTCCAGGGGGCCTGCCGCTCCCCCTGCTCCGCACCCCTGTGGCCACCTCTGTCGGTCCGCATTCAGCCAGAGCAGCAGAACCAGCAGATTCCATACGAAGCATTGGTGTGAGGGTGGGCCGGGCGAGGCTGGCGTGCAGAGGGCAGGCTGCAGCTCTCTGTAGCAGACCGTGGCAGTGACCACAGGCGAAACTTCCTCATTAGAGAAACCTCAGTTCTGCTATTAAGGCCTTTCCATCAATTGCATCAGCCTACCCAGGTCTTGTAGAACAATCTCTCTTACTTAAAGTCAACTGATTTTGGACTCTGATGCTATCTATAAGACACCTTCAGAAAACTAAGATCATGGCATTCAGTCCCATCACTTCATGGCAAATAGATTGGGAAAGAGTAGAAGCAGTGTCAGACTTTATTTTCTTGGGCTCCAGAATCACTGCCAATGGTGACTGCAGCCATGAGATTAAAAGACGCTTGCTCCTTGGAAGGAAAGCTATGACAAACCTAGACAGCAAATTAAAAAACCAGAGAAATCACTTTGCCAGTCAGGGTCCGTATGGTCAAAGCTGTGGCTTTTCCAGGAGTCATGTACAGATGTGAAAGTTGGACCATAAAGAAGGCTGAGTGCTGAAGAATTGGTGCTTTCCAATTAAGACTCTTGAGAGTCCCTTGGACTGCAAGGAGATCCAACCAGTCAATCCTAATGGAAATCAGTCCTGAATATTCACTGGAAGGACTGATGCTAATGATGAAGCTCCAGTACTTTGGCCATGTGATGTGAAGAGGCAACTCATTGGAAAAGACCCTGATGCTAGGAAAGATTAAAGTCAGGAGGAGAAGGAGGTGACAGAGAATGAGATGGTTAGATGGCATCACTGACTCAATGGACATGAGTTTGAGCAGACTCTGGGAAGGACAGGGAAGCCTGGTGTGTTGCAGTCCATGGGGTCACAAAGAATTGCATACGACTGAGCAACTGAACAGCAAGCTCTTCCTTCCCTACCACCCTGCTTTCTCCTCCTCCTCCTCCTCCAGGAAGCCTTCTGGAGCCCCGCACCCCCATCCTTCTCAACCTCCTCTTCCCTTCACTGATGGCTCTCGCCCACAGCAGCTTCCGGCTGTTCTGTGTTAGCCTCTCATTGTCTCGTGACTGCTGGGCTTGTGGGTCCAGAGACGTTTCTTACCCCATAGGGCAAATATTTATGAAACATTCCTGTGTACCATGTCCTGTGCCCAGGACCACAGATATCAACTCTAAACAAGTTTAGAGGCTGGGCGTGTAGGCAGAGAAGTAAACAGACAGTTACAAAATGTCCCTGTGCTGGAGATGAATGCGGCCCCAGGAGGCAGTGGGATCCAAGCTGGCTGGGGAGGTGCAGATGGTTATTAATTACCCAAAGGCAGAGGAGAAAGGAGATTCTAGGTCAAAGGGCCCAGGTACAAAGGCCAAAAGGCTAGCGTGCTCCCCCTCCCTATTTTCTCCTTTCCCTCCTCCTTCCTCCTGTACATGTTGGCAGCGCATCCATTGCACGATGGGCTGTTTAGTTGCTCCACTGTGTCCAGCTCTTTGCAACCCCATGGACAACTGCAGTCTGTGGGATTTCCCAGGCAGGAATATCGGAGTGGGTTGCCATTACCTTCTCCAGGGGATCTTCCCAACCCAGGGATTAGACTTGGTTCCCCCGCACTGGCACGCAGATTCATTACCCCTGAGCCACCTGGGAAGCCCTGCATGACCAGGGCCCTTGTGCATTTTTCTGTGTTCAGGGTAACCCACATGGTAGGTACTGGGAACCATCGCTTGTTGATTCAGTCAGCAAACAAATGTGTGTTTGCTCGTCATGTGGTAGGACCTGTTTGATTGAGGTAAAAGTTCTGAAGCCGTTCCTGGCAGTCATACAACCAAGCTTTCTCCCCTAACCTCCCCTGCGGGTTAAGAAACAGCAAAAGGAAAACCCGTCTTGGGGGAGAGGGGTGGAAAATGGAGCAGGGTGAATGGGCATGTGCGCGGTCCGGCTGCAGCTGTAGGTGCGAGACCCTCTGTGGGGACGAGGCGCAGATGAAGGGCAACTGCAGGTGGGCAGGGGCACAGGGAGATGGGCAGGGGGCCACTGAAGCTGAAGAATCACGCGGCCCGGGTTCTAAATGCGGATCCTCCCCCAGCTAAGCAAATGACTTTGAATTTACAGAGCGCCCACCGTGTGCCTGACGCTGGGCTCAGTGCTTCTGTTCATTGTCTAATTTAACCCCCCAGCAGATGGACAGGGGAGTGTCAGCAAGTCCACTTTAAAAGTGAAGTCCTGGAGGGCTAAGTGATGTGCTCGGATAGGTCACATGACTAGCGCAGACAAGATTTGATCCTACACTCGATCTTAGCCAAAAGGCCAAGAAGCGATCGGAGACAAGACTTGAACCCAGGTCTACAGAGGGTCGCAGAGAGTCGGACGCAACTGAGCGATAAAGCACGCTCGCTGCCTAGGTGGCTCCCCAGCCAGGGTTCTTCCCAGTGGTGAGTGCAGATCCTGCAGTAAGTGAGCCTTCACCCACCTGCCAGCCTGGGTGTGCACCACTGGCCCAGCGCTCTTGGTGGGGGACGGGCAGCTGGGGCGGTGGTGGGGGAGGGCAGAGCCGGGTGGACAGAGTGTGCATCACAGCCCTGCCTCCAGCGTGACCTCGGGTGAGCGCCTTTCTTTGCCTTGGAGCTGCTTCCTCAGCCTTCACCACAGGGTCGTTGGTCCGCTCATCTCATTGGGTTGCTCTAGACCTTGAATGAGGTGATGCCTGTAAGTTACCTGCTTGTCACACAGTAAACACATGAATTGCAATTGTTTTTATTTTATGGTTGTGATTTCTATAAACCCATGCTCCAACTTCAAAGAGTTTTCAGTCTAGTGGGGCAGTAAGACTGGATTAATTCACTTGAAGATGATAACAGGATTTTGTAGTATAGATCACAGGGCCCCCAACCTCTAGGCCACTGAATGGTACCTCCTGTCAGATCAGCGGCAAAATTAGAAGTAAAGTGCACCGTAAATGTAATACGCTTGAATCATCCTGAAACCATCCCCCATCCCCACCCTGGTCCATGGGAAAACTGTCTTCCATGAAACCAATCCTTGGTGCCAGAAAAGTTGGGGGCCACTGGATAGATGACCTCCCAGTCACTGCTGGGATGGAGTTTCAATAAGGAAGTTGCTGTGGCCCACAGCATTCTGGAAGGGCCTCCTGGGAGGACATGTGAGCAGCACATTGAGAGACAGCCATGTGGAGGGCAGGGCTGTGCCTTCCCGGGGTACGGAGAAGGGACATCGGGGTGGCTATGGAGGCTGGGAGGTGATAGGCTGGGCCAGGCTCCAGGGTTGGGCTAGACTAGGTCCTGAGGGCAGTGGGGAGCCACGGAGAGTCTTGTCCGTACTTGTGCGTGCTCAGTCACTCAGTCGTGGCCGACTCTTTGAGACCCTATGGACTGTGTAGCCCACCAGGCTCCTCTGCCCGTGGGATTCGGTCCAGTATTCTCTAGGCAAGAATACTGGAGCGAGAAGCCATTTCCCTCCTCAGGGGATCTTCCCGGCCCAGGAATCGAACCCGTGTTTCCCACATCTCCTGCATTGCAGGCAGAGTCTTTACTGCCGAGCAACTGGGGAAGCCCTTGAGGGTTCTTGAGCAGGGGTGTACTGGAGAGTAGAGGGGTCACCGATAGGCCCTTACATTGCTGTCTGTGCTGGGCAGCATCTCTCTTCCTTCCTGACTGACAGCAACTCTCCCCCAATGGATAATAAACAAGACACCTCACCACCACCTAGTGAGAACATAGCAGCAGATGGTAACTCACTCTGCAGAAGCCAGACGTGACCGTGGTCCTGAATCACAACCATGCTGTGTCACAGTTTGACTGGCCCAGTACTCTGGTGGTTATCATATCAAAACCAGGAAGCCGGTGCTGACTCCATGCCCGCCCTGGAACCAAGGCCTTCCAGGGCTCAGCACTGTTGATAGACCCAGCACCCCTGTTGATGATGAGGTTTGTATTAATGCCTGCTTACCACCTGGAAATGCAGCTTGTCAATAATCTACCAGCCCAGGTTCAGTCCAAGAAAATCTATAGAATACCCCCTTTATATTTTAAAGGACGAGCAGAAAGGAAGCAACATATACTAAAACAACATGTGTTTCGACGTGTAAACGCTCAGGTACAAACATGTCAGACTCAACAGGGGTGGGCACCACCCCGGTGTGATTGCATTTGACTGTGAGATGGGAGAGCCGGGGTTCCGCTGAATGTTGTCGGGTCTTTTTCTCTGCAGTTTACATCCTGAAATAAGAGCTGAGCAGTACATTATGATAGAATCACCATGAATGCCACAACCACAAGCTTGGACTGATAGGCAGAGGTGGCACTGGCCACTTGGGTTCCACCAGTGGCATTGCCAGTGAAGGTGAAGGTGAAGTCGCTCAGTCGTGTCCGACTCTTTGCGACCCCGTGGACTGTAGCCTACCAGGCTCCTCCGTCCATGGGATTCTCCAGGCAAGAATACTGGAGTGGGTTGCCATTTCCTTCTCCAGGGGATCTTCCCGACCCAGGGATCGAACCCAGGTCTCCTGCATTGGAGGCAGACGCTTTAACCTCTGAGCCACCAGGGAAGCAGTGACATGGTTTTCTCAAGTGATGGATAACGTTTGGTAAAGCACCGAATTAAGGAGAGCACAGGCCACTTTCCATTCATATGGTAAATTGCATTTCTGGAACATTCAGTTTCTATTAAAATGAGGTGAAGATACTTTGAGATTATATATAAAACAGAGTTAGATTCTGGGCTTAATAATTATAAGTAGGACTTCTCTGGCGGGCCAGTGGTTAAGACTCCGAGTTTCCAATGCAGCAGGGCACAGGTTTGACCCCTAGATGAGGGACTGAGATCCCACATGCTGTGTGGCATGGCCAAAAAAATATTATAAGCTACACACATGAGTGTCTGGTGGCATGTTTGGAAATCCCGAGAAATAGGGCAGTACTGTTGTGGGGGACTGTGCCCATGCGTGTAGGATTGCCAGCTTACCTTGGTCATTAAATGCTGACCCTCAGTCTTCATGGTCACCTAAAATAGCCCTGGGCTTCCCCGATGGCTTGGCAGGTAAAGAATCCACCTCCAGTGCAGGAGATGCAAGAGATTCCGTTTCTGTCCCTGGGTGGGGAAGATCCCCTGGAGGAGGGCATGGCAACCCACTCCACTGTTCTCGCCTGGAGAATCCCATGGACAGAGGAGCCTGGTGGGCTCCACTCCATGGGGTCACCAAGAGTCAGACACAACTGAAGCAACTGAGCATGCATGCAAAACAGCCTTATATGTCCCCTGGTGGCCCTTTAGAGGACAATACTGCTTTTGCAGCAACTGCCAACTTGTATTAAATTCTTTAAGCTTCACAACCACCCTACGAAGTCGATGTTTTCATTCCCACTTCCTGGATGTGCATACTGAGGCTTGAAGAAGTGCCGTAACCTGCTTAAGGCCCCAGAACCATCTCTGTTTTTCTACCTCACCAGAGCATTTATTACTGAGTTCATGTTTTGTGGGACCATGTGCCCTAGGATTACTTCAGCATGTATTTATTAAACACCTACTGGATTACAGGCACCCTGGTGAGTCCTGGAGACAGAGAGGCAAATATCTAAGATGTGGTGCCTGTGGACGATGTGGGCTGATACAGAGAGTGGATGGGATGAGGGTTGTGGCTCAGGAGAGGAACAGAAAGCAGTTCAGAGTGGCCAGTGCACAGGCCTTGAAAGGGGGCAGAGAGAAACAGGCTGGGATGGCAGGGAGGGGTGGCTTAGGAAGGGCTTGTAGGCAAGCCTCGTAATAAGATGAAAGCGGTGGAATGCCACAAAGGGCTTACATAGAGGGGGTGTCACGGCCAGGATTTCTTTACAGAAAGACCACTGTGGTTGCAGCATGGGGAGTGTGTGCCCAGGGGTCAAGGTTGGATTCCACACAGTGGGCATTCGGGAGAAGGTGGTGGCAGCTTTGAGGAGAGAAGAGAGTGGTTTGGGAAATATGCAAGCGTGAGAATCCATCCATCCATTCCCGGTACCTGAATGAAGAGGGCGTAGGGGGCTGGAGAGGCCCAGGCTGCTTCCTGGCTTGAGTGGCTGTGCTTGGTGGTGCCATTGGTGGGTCAGGATAGTGTCAGAGCCGGGAGAGCTGTGGCTGGAGTCGGGGGAGATGTGCCTCTGGGGACCCATTAGGTTTGCGATGCCTCTGAGGCTGCAAGTAGGGGTGTCTTGGTGGTGGACGGGAAGCCTGGAGCACTGCAGAGCGAGGGATGTGGAGGGGAGTCATCAGCTTTCATGTTTGGATTTCTTTACCTGGGACCCAGAATGCTTCATGAAGCCCCCGAGTCCCTTGGAATTCTGTAAGAATGATGGGGTCATGAGAACAAGTACATTTTGCTAGGGTGTGAGTCCATAGCTCTCATCTGATCTTTGAAAGGGCCTGTGTCCCCCAGAAGATGAGAAGCTTCTGACATGCCGTATTTCACCTGACCTGAGTTGCACCATATGGTCACTCAGCCGTGTCCGACTCTTTGTGACCCCATGGACTGTAGCCCGCCAGGCTCTTCTGTCCACGGAATTCTCCAGCCCAGAATACTGGAGTGAGTTGCCATGCCGTTCTCCAGGGGATCTTCCCAACCCAGTGACCAAACCCGAGTTTCCCACCTTGCAGACAGATTCTTTACAGTCTGAGCCTCCAGGGAACCCCCGAGAATGCTGGAGTGGATAGCCACTGCCTTCTCCAGGGGATCTTCCTGACCCAGGGATCAAACCCAGGTTTCCTACCCTGCAGGCAGATTCTTTACCTAAGTCTGAGCCACCAGGGAAGCCCATCTTATATATCAGAAGGTACCTAATGTGTCCAGTTAAGAAGAATGAACATCAGAAGCAGAAACACTGCTAGTTAATCTGCTCTACATTGTCTTGACATCGGTTACTCCCTGTGACATGTGCGATACCACACCAGGCTCCTGTTGCTCTGAAGATTCTTTATCCCTCCTGAAGCGATCGGCAGGTTCTCGGGTCTGCAGGTGTGTTGTCTGAGGTGCCATAGTAATCAGGTTGCATGTGCCGCAGTAACGGTGTGATCCAGCTTCATCTGCTGGTGGGCATCTTCCCAGATTCATAAAGTACTTGGTTGTTTCTTTGCAAGAAAATGTGTGATTGTTTCTCTATAATGATTTATATTTGCTTTACAGTATCAACTTTCACCCCTATCTCTGAAACACGGTGTGATCTTTTTAAAAAAGACATTGTAAACCTTCAAACACCAATTGATTTAAATTGATTTAAAATATTGTACCCCAGTGAGCCCGTAAGTCAGCCGAAGTGGTGATAATAGGATCAGCTCTGACTCCAGTCCCTTCTACTCAGAGGGGTGGCATCCTGATTTCAGAGACAATAAGGTGAATAGTGCTAAATGCATGCATCTTAGAGCTGATGGAATTAGAGCTCTGGGAACAGGTGGGATACCTAGGGAAAGAATTCAGGAGAAGGATGAAGGGTAAGGTCCATATGGTCAAAGCATGGTTTTTCCAGTAGTCATGTATGGATGTGAGAGTTGGACCATAAAGAAGGCTGAGCACTGAAGAATTGTTTTCCAATTGTGGTGCTGGAGAAGACTCTTGAGAGTCCCTTGGACTGCAAGGAGGGATCCAACCAGTCCATCCTAAAGGAAATCAACCCTGAATATTCATTAGAAGGACTGATGCTGAAGCTGAAGCTCTGATACTGTGGCCACCTGATGCAAAGAGCCAACTCACCAAAAAAGATACTGATGCTGGGAAAGATTGAAGGCAGGAGGAGAAAGGGGTGACAGAGGATGAGATGGGTTGGATGGCATCACTGAATCAAAGGACATGAGTCTGAGCAAACTCTGGGAGATAGTGAAGGACAGGGAAGCCTGGCATGCTGCAGTCCATGGGTCGCAAAGAGTTGAACACAACTTAGCAACTGAATAACAGCAAAGGATATGGGACTTTGGGAGCTAAGAGATGAGGGAAGTAGAGAAGGGCTAGAAGAGGGGCCTGGAGGGGAGCAGGAGAGGGAGGGCCCCCTGAAGCTGGCCACGCCAGCGGAGGGCTATGAAGGGCTGCAGGGCAGTGGACCCCAACTGTGTATCTCTCTCCCTTTCAAAGGCTTTATTCATTTGAATTCAGAAGCTGGACTCAAAGAGGATGCAGTGAGGTTGTCATATAGGTGACACTGTTATCCAAGAAAGAGACACAGAGGGAGGAACAGATTAGGGGAGAAAGTGACGGTTTTGATTTTGAGCATGTGAGACTGTAGATAGGAAATCCAAGTGGATGTACAGAAAAGGGAGTTAAAAATATAGGTCTTAAACTCAAGAGATACCACTGGGCTGGTGAAAGACACTGAAGACCATCAGTGCATCAGTGGTTCCGAAAACTATGTGTGTGTGCTGAGTCACTTCAGTCATGTCCAACTCTGCGACTCTGTGGACCGTAGCCCACCAGGCTCCTCTGTCCATGGGGATTCTCCAAGCAAGAATACTGGAGTGGGTTGCCATGCCCTCCTCCAGGGCATCTTCCCAACCCAGGGATCAAACCCATGTCTCCTGCATCTCCTGCATTGCAGGCAGATTCTTAGCCACTTAGCTACCGGGGAAGCCCTCCATAGGAATAAGTAAGAAAAGCCACGGGAGCATGTAGAGAAAGAACAGATGTGAGAGGAAGCCGGTCTTCCGGGAGGCAGCTTAGAAATCTGCAGACACAGCAGGCAGCCGCCGGAACAACTAGGGGCAGGGCTCGTTCCCCATCTACCTTTGCATCCACTGTGCCCACTGCAGTGTCTGGCACATAACAGATGCTGCTGATCAAAACTGGCCGACTGGTTGATTAGCTGATGGAAAGAATGTGTGAGAAGATGAACCTGTAAATGACTTAAAAAATCACGAGGAAAGGAAGCAGGAAAGCAGAAACTTTCTAATGGGGATAAGTATTTAAGCTGGGAACTGGGAGAAAGACAAAGGCTAAGAAGCTATTAGACTTGACTTAATGGGGGCCTCTGGTGTCCTTGGGGGTGGCCCCTGGGTGGAGAGGTGGGAGATAAGGCACCTGAGGCAAGAACAGGAAGCAACGTAGATTGTTCTTTTAACAAATGAAGTTGTTTTGGAAGGAGCATGTTATGGCTACTGCAGGTGGTCTGGGAGGGACCTGTGTTGCTCAGGACGCCTGAGGAAGGGCCCAGGAGAGCCCCCAGTAAGTGGCCTGTGGAATAGACGGGAGGCAGTCTGTCTCAGTGAACAGGTGATGTTTAAAGGATGCAGGCAGCATCTTGCCTTTCTGGCTAAGACACAGCCCCCAAGCATGGATGCTCTCTACCCTCCATCACCAAGAGCGTGTTGGATATTGCAGGAAGCGGACACAGAGTGGTATTTCTGGCCCGACAGCCTCCTTGCACCTGTAGAGCCCTGCCCGGGATTTAAGGGTGTGTTTTCATGGTGCCCTTGGTCGCCATGGCGACAGCAGCCTTCCAGTCCAAGGGAGATGGATAATGTTTAAATCATTATTAGCCAAGGTACCAATGTGTTTTCCAGGCAGTAAATAATAGCTCCTAATGCTGGTGGAAGCTTGGCTGGGCACTGCGAGGAATATTTATGTCATTTGGACTATTCTGGGGATTTGTTTTCATTTTTGTGGTCTTCACGGTGGAGCTATGTAAAAATCAATAGCATTGACTCTCTCACTAATCGTAATTTACCGTGAAATAGGCTTAACACCAGATTCCCCTTCCAGTGATGTTTCTTTTTCAGATGTCCTGTGGACAAGGACTTGAATTGGGCTCAGCCATCTTCATGCATATCGTTGTTCTTCAAGTCTCTTGCTTGCTCCAGGCCCAGCTTCCCTGTCCCTGTGCAGATCTTGTTTCTTTCTTAGAGGTGCAGTTCTTCCTAGGCTGAAGCTCCCTGGGTGCTCACTCTTCTTGCTGTGAGGAATTTACTCAGAGAGCACATTGTAGGTCCAGAGTCCTTGGAGCAACAGGCAGCCCTTTCCCCTTTCAAAGCCCCGCTCCAGGAGGGCCTCCCTAGGAACACCACTGCCACCTGAGTTGCCTCCACGGGTCCCTAAGCTCCCATTACCATCCACCGAATGGTCTGTTGTCACGACTCTCACTGTCTGGGGCTGGCTCATTCACCAGCATAATCTCCGAGGCCAGCCCAGCAGCTGGCACCCAGGGGGGCTTACAAAACGGCTGGTGAACTGAACTGGACAGAAAGCCCTTCACACTCAGATGGAGAGGCTCGGGCAAGAACAGAGCCTGTTTGCACCAAAAGCCCATTGTAGACTCACGGGAGTATGTCCTGTTCTGTTCCGTTCATTCTTGCTGGGTTATTGGGGTTTGAGTGTGCTCATTCACCAACTGTTTACAGCCTTCATGGGCCTCTGCGAGAAGCAGTCAGAACCACAGAGATACAGCTCAGTAAAGGGAGAGGCAGGCGCGGGAGAGGGCAGAGTGAGAGAAGAGCTCAGTAGAGAGAGGAGGCTCTGAGAGGTGTTGACTAAGGGCCAGTGTGCCTGCTGGGGTGGAGATGCTAGTTCCCGAGGGAGGAGGGAACTCAACCACGTTCCATGGACTTGAGAACCTGCTCTATTATTGTTCCCACTTCACAGAGGAGAATATCAAGCCCTTGAAATACAGAGCTTGCCCCAGATCACTCACAGATGTAGACAGTGCCAGAAGTTAGGTTTTTGTAGTTTTCCCAGAAAAGTGAAAGTGTTAGTCGCTCAATTGTATCCAATTCTTTCCAACCCCATGGACACTAATCCGCCAGGCTCCTCTGTCCATGGGATTCTCCAGGTAAGAATACTGGAGTAGGTAGTCATTCCCTTCTCCGGAGGGTCTT
Organism: Cephalophus harveyi; assembly: GCA_006410635.1. Lineage (NCBI taxonomy): Eukaryota > Metazoa > Chordata > Mammalia > Artiodactyla > Bovidae > Cephalophus > Cephalophus harveyi. The sequence continues at coordinate 336,488 of SJYT01039283.1, read as the reverse complement.
CCCGACCCAGGGATTGGACCTGGGACTCCTGCATTGCAGTAGCGTCTTTACCATCTGAGCCACCAGGGAATTTACCATGTGGGGGATGCCCTGACCCCATACCTGTGTGCCATGTCAGCCAGTGTGCTGCAGACTGGGGAAGGCGCCTTGTCTTCCTGCCTGGGTGGCTTCATGCTGAGTCCTGGAAGACACAGTCACTGAACTGGCCTTGAAGGCTGGCAAGGTTTGGATGAGTTCAGAAGGGGGCCAGGACCTTCCGGGTTAAGGGAATGACAGAAGGAGAGGCTTACACGTCAGGAGGTGCAGAATTTGTTCAGGGAGCACAGGGAGACCTGGTGTGAGACGAGGCTGCGCTTGAACTCCCCTTGGGTCTAGGTAGTGGCTGAGTGTCAGGCTTTGGAGGTGGGTGGATCTGAACTTGAACCCTACCTTTTTCTAGCTGGGCAACTGTGGACCAAATACTCCAGTCTGGGGACTCCGTTTCCACCTCTGTAGTGATGATGCTAGTTTCCATCTTCGAGAATAAGTAACGCCTGTAGTTGTCATTCAGTCGCTCAGTCGTGTCCAACTCTCTGCGACGCCATGAACTGCAGCACTCCAGGCTTCCCTACCCTTCATTATCTCCCAAAGTTTGCTTCTATTCATGGCCACTGAGTCAGTGATGCTATCTAACCATCTCATCCTCTGCAACCCCCTTCTCCTTTTGCCTTCAGTCTTCCCCAGCATAAGGGTCTTTTCCAGTGAGTTGGCTCATCGCATTAGGTGACCAATGTATTGGAGCTTCAGCATCAGTCCAGTGAATATTCAGGGTAGATTTCCTTTAGGATGGACTGGTTTGATCTTGCAGCCCAAGGGACTCTCAAGAGTCTTCTCCAGCACCACAATTCAAAAGCATCAGTTCTTCAGCATTCAGCCTTCTCTGTGGTCCAGATCTCAGACCCATACATGACTACTAGAAAAATTGTAGCTTTGACTATATAGGCCTTCACTGGCAAAGTGATGTCTCTATGTTTTAATATGCTGTCTATGTTTGTCACAACTTTCTTTCCAAGGAGAGAGCATCTTTTAATTTTATGGCTGTAGTCATCATCTGCAGTGATTTTAAAGTCAAAAAAAAAAAAAAAAAAATCTGTCACTGCTTCCACTTTTCCCCCCATCTATTTGCCATGAAGTGACGGGACTGGACGCCATAATCTTAGTTTTTTAAACGTTGCGTTTTAATCAAGCTTTTCCCCTCTCCTCTTTCACCATCATCAAGAGGTTCTTTAGTTCCTCTTCACTTTCTGACATTAGAATGTAGATCCAACAGTAATTATTTTTCCCATCATTGTATCTTTACTCAGTGTCTCCTGATCTTCCATTTGTCCCCAACCAGCATTTTCCCTCGAGCCCTCTGCTTTCAACCAGGATGTCCCTGACTACACAATAATAAAGATGTGGAATCTCAAGGTCAGAATAGGCCATGGGTGAAGGTGATCTTTTTGGTCCCAACCATCAGCCAGAAGTAAGAGTAACACTATTCACCGGTCTCCTAAGATGTTAGGTTTCTTGCCCACAATATCCCAACCCTGAAGATGACGTTAGATGTTGAACGAATCCTTCTGTCTTGACCTCACCAGGGCTGGGAGTGGCATTTTGGGGTCAGTATCTGAGACGTCTCTGCAAGTTTCTCACCATAAGCTGCACCCAAGCAGCTTGGCTGCAGAAAACAGCATGTGTCCTCATGGAAATATTGCTACACTGCTGAAGGACTGTTGGGCTTCCCTGGGGGCTCAGTGGTCAAGCATCTGCCTGCGATGCAGGAGACTCTCATTCAATCCCTGGGTTGGTAAGATTCCCCTGGAGCAGAAAATGGCAACCCACTCCGGTATTCTTGCCTGGGAAACTGCATGGACAGAGGAGCCTGGTGGGCTACAGGCCATGGCGCCACAAAGAGTTGGACCTGACTAAGCGACCAAAGCACCACTGCCGAAAGACTGTTGCCTCCTTGAAGAGTAAATACCTTCATTCTTTTCTTTTTAAGACAGTATTTCCTGTACCTATTTAGAATGTGGTTACTTGAAGCAGAGGGAATGCTGTATTTCTTCATTTACTGTTTCTGATAGACTGGTCTAAGAACGCCTCTGAAACTGGTAAAGAGGAGAGGTGTGTTTCTGGTGACTGCCCTTTTCCGATTCTCATCCCCTTGGCATTTTGTTCCTGGAGATCGATAGCATCTTAGTGGCGGTTCTGCCAGACTGTTTGGCACCGGTTATAGCGTTCTCTCATGGGAATTCAGGTAGTACTCTCTCAGAATCCCAATCTGGGAAAAGTCTGTTGGTGTTCAAAGCAGTGGTTTTCTTAGGATTGAATGTTCAATACTGTGCTTTTCAACCATATGGGATGTGCAGATATACCCCAGACACAGAGGCAAGCATAGCTGGAAGGGAAGCGGGACAGGGGCTAGGCTACCACAGCGTTACCCAGTCTGGGGTAGCTGATAATGAGTTGCTGCCCAGAGTCAGGCAGGATGGACCCTTGAGGTTAAAGGACAGACAGAGGAGCACAAAGAAGTTGAAAGCAGGATGGTATCGTGTGGCCAGGTTTGAGGCAGAGAGCCCGGCACATGTGGTGGAGAAGGCAGACTTCTGATCACTGACTGACAGCTCTGTTCTGTTTAGTTCAGTCGCTCAGTCATGTCCAACACTTTGCAACCCCATGACTGCAGTACTCCAGGGTTCCCTGTTCATCACCAATTTCCAGAGCTTGCTCAAACTCATGTCCGTCAAGTCCATGATGCCATCCAACCATCTCATCCTCTGTCATCCCCTTCTCCTCCTGCCTTCAGTCTTTCCCAGCATCAGGGTCTTTTCCAATGAGTCATTTCTTTGCAACAGGTGGCCAAAGTATTGGAGCTTCCGCATCAGTCCTTCCAATGAATATTCAGGACTGATTTCCTTTAGGATTGACTGGTTGGATCTCCTTGCAGTCCAAGGGATTATCAAGAGTCTTCTCCAATACCACAGTTCAAAAACTTCAATTCTTCGATGCTCAGCTTTGTTAATAGTCCAACTCTCATATCCATACATGACTATGGGAAAAAATCATAGCTTTGACTAGACAGACCTTTGTTGGCAAAGCAGTGTCTCTGCATTATATTATGCTGTCTAGGTTGGTCATGGCTTTTCTTCCAAGGAGCAAGCGTCTTTTAATTTCATGGCTGTAGTAGCCATCTGCAGTGATTTGGGAGCCCAAGAAAATAAAGTTTGTCACTGTTTCTATTGTTTCCCCATCTATTTGGGGACCAGATACCATGATCTTCGTTTTTTGAATATTGAGTTTCAAGCCAGCTTTTTCACTCTACTCTTTCACTTTCATCAAGAGGCTCTTTAGTTCCTCTTAGCTTTCTGCCATAGGGTGGTGTCATTTGCATATCTGAGGTTATTGCTGTTTCTCCTTGCAATCTTGATTCCAGCTTGTGCTTCATCCAGCCTGGCATTTTGCATGATGTATTCTGCATATAAGTTAAATAATCAGGATGACAATATACAGCCTTGACATATTCCTTTCCCAATTTGGAACCAGTCTGTTGTTCCATGTCTGGTTCTAACTGTTGCTTCTTGACCTGCATATAGACTTCTCAGGAGGCATGTCAGGTGGTCTGGTATTCCCATCTGTTGAAGAATTTTCCACAGTATGTTGTGATCCACACAGTCAAAGGCTTTGCCATAATCATTAAAGCAGAAGTAGATGTTTTTCTGGAACTCTCGCTTTTTTGATGATCCAATGGATGTTGGCAATTTGATCTCTGGTTCCTGTGCCATTTCTAAATCCAGCTTGAACATCTGGAAGTTCTCAGTTCAGGTGCTGTTGAAGCCTAACTTGGAGAATTTTGAGCATTATTTTGCTAGCATGTGAGATGAGTGCAATTGTGCAGTAATTTGAACATTCTTTGGCACTGCCTTTCTTTGGGATGGAATGAAAACTGATCTTTTCCAGTCCTGTGGTCAGTGCTAAGTTTACCAAGTTTGCTAGCATATTGAGTGCAGCACCTTAACAGCATCTTTTAGGATTTGAAATAGCTCAGCCGGAATTCCATCACCTCCACTAGCTTTGTTCATTATTATGCTTCCTAAGGCCCACTTGACTTCAGACTCCAGGATGTCTGGCTCTTTGTGAGTGATCACACCATTGTGGTTTCTGAGTCATTAAGATCTTTTTTGTATAGTTCTTCTGTGTATTCTTGCCACCTTTTCTTAATGTCTTCCGCTTCTGTTAGGTCCATGCCATTTCTGTTCTTTATTGTGCCCACCTTTGCATGAAATGTTCTCTTGGTATCTCTCATCTTCTTGAAGCAATCTCTAGTCTTTCCCATTCTATTGTTTTCCTCTATTTCTTTGCATTGAACACTGAAGAAGGTTTTCTTATCTCTTCTTGCTCTGTGACTGGGAAAAAAGCAGTTCTCTCTCAAGCATCTGTTTTTTCTTCATCTGCAAAATAAAGATAGAACTTATTCAAGTGGTATGCAGATCAGTTAGTGATCTTCTGCGACATATCTCAGGCACCGGGTCAGTGCTCAGTCAACCTCAGGGTCTCCCAAGCTGCAGGTAGCTGGCTCGAGGAAGTTTCAGCCCGAGTCAGAATCAGGACCCCGGAGAGCTCCCAGGAGTCCTCCTGGTCCTTTGAAAAGGATTGCGCTCTAGAAAACACTGTAGTTGCTAGGGTAGACCTCAGCGATCATCTGTCTTTCTCAGGGACATGGGAAGGGCTCTTTCTCCTGGCGGTCTGCAGGTTGATTTTGGTGATGCATGAACCTGGATTAAAGAACATCACATGATGCCCATGTGTCTTAAGGCAAAAGGTGCAGTAAGCTTTTTAGCTATTTTAGTAACTCTCTGACACTTGCTTGTCTTGCTTTTGAACTGAGAACACAGTGCAGACTCAGAGCCTTTGGCTAGAATTTAATCACATTTTATCGTCATTGCATTTATTTTTGCTTTTACCTTCTGTTTGTGGTAAGAGATAAAGATTTTCAGTTTACAGTAAAAAAAAATCACAGTTTTGTTATTATATACTATTAAGATGACACATGTTTATAGCAAAAAAAAAAAAATGGGGAAGCTGGTAAGAGTGATTGCGCTTTAGATCAGTTTGCCCTCGCCTCATTGTCCTTGGTGAAATGCCAGCCCAGAGAGGGTGTGTAACTCGCCTACACTGCCCTGCAAATTGGGTCTTCTGACCCTGTGGTCTTGGGTCCCTGCCTCTACACCACCCTTCCAGCTCAGCGCCTTTTGATTGATGCTTCTAGCTGACTGCGTCGAAGAGACAGCCCTTCTGAACTTTCATGGCATTCTCAGTGATTACACAGTTCCCTCCCCATCCTGAAATAAATAGAAGTGTCCTGGAAGTAGGGAGAAAACACCCCACAAATCCAGTATTGGAATGCAAATGAGCAATTAGAGTCAATTAAAACAGGATACAGTATAATTACCACCAATTGTGCTAACCTTTATATTCAGTAGGACTTGACCTGCTGAAAGGAAATTAAACAATAGTTAAAAAAAAAACCTCTTTCTTAACGCTAGGGTGTGCTTTGGTCAGGAATCTCCTTTCAGAGGCCCAAGTGGTCTGACAGCTGAGACCCGCGCTTCCCCTACGCCCACCTCTCCAGGTCCACACCACTACTGACAGCAGCCAGGAACCAGCCAGCCAAATAGTACCTTGTCAATGGTCTTATTTTTGTCCGTAACCAGATCCTGTATCATTTAGCATAATGCCTGAGCCCCGCTTGGCTCTTCCTGACGGATCCTAGGGCTTCAGACACAGTGAAACTGAACTCTGCATCTGAACGTCTTAGCCCTCCGTCATTGAACTGGTCCATCTTTTAAAGCCACATTTACTGTGGTTTCCTTATTCTTTGTGTGTCTGTGTGTGTGCGCGCGTGTGTGCACGCTTAGTCACTCATTCAGTCGTATGTGCCTCTTTGCGACCCTATGGACTGTAGCCTGCCAGACTCCTCTGTCCATGGGATTCTCCAGGCAAGAGTCCTGGAATGGGTTGCCATGCCTTCCTCCAGGGCATCTTCCAGACCCAGGAACTGAACTGTCATCTCCTGTATCTCCTGCGTTGCAGGCAGATTCTTTACCTGCTCAGCCATCAGGGAGGCCATGAATGCGCCTTAAAATCCGGTGTGATTTTCTGAACCCTGCTTTATGTGGATCTGGCATTCCCAGTGGGCGAAGCGCAGGAGCTGTTCTGAAGACCTATGTCTAACCTCAGGGTTCAGGTATCAGCCTGCTGATTTGTCTCTCTCACAGATGTTTTTCGAGCTCATTTTGTGAAATGTAGGCTGGCCTGGGCACTGTGGATACAGCAGGGAAAGGAAAAGATGAAACTCCCCTTTTTTTGTGGAACTTGCATTTTAGAAATCTTAAACTGACACGACATTTTAGAAATCTTAAACTGACACGACAGTAAGTTAAACAGCTGACAGAGAAGAATTCTAGTTAGTGCTGGGAGGATGCCAGCGTGAGTGGGGTGGATGTGGGTGGGGTGGGGGTTGCGGAGGACAGGGCACACGGCATGGTTTCTAGTGAACTGAGCAGCCCCTGATGTGAGACCAAGGAACTTCACACCCACCGCTGGGGCCACCCTGCCTCACGTGGACAGTACTGAGACAAGGACATCACAGCTAGAAGGCAGGGCCCCTGCCTTTGAGGGGCCCTCAGAGCCATGAGGAGTCGGGCATACCCGGGACTGACGCCGTGGGTGGCCCAGGAGCTGGGGGTGGACATTCGGACAAAGGGAGGCATGAAAAGGCAGGGAGGCCTGCAGGAGGCCTGGCCTGCGCCCCAGCAGCGAGGGGCCTGGCACAGCTGAGAGCGGAGTGGCTGGGGGTGGGTGCGGTGGAAACTGGTTGAGCCGCACGGCAAGTGGGGGCAGTGCCAGGACTGGAGCGCGGGGTCCCTGACTCAGAGCCCAGCTCTCGGCTCTGTATCCCATAGCCTGGGTTGTGTGGCTGGGGGGTTGGACTCAGGGGAGCAGGAAGACGCATGCCAGAGTCTTCTTTGTAAACCTCGGGCCACAGAATGGGGCTGTCACATGGCTGAGAAGAAGGATGATGGAGGGCCCTGATGACAGGGATGAAGACGGGGCTGTAGTTTCAGAATACAGTTGGAGGTCAGGTTGGCAGGACCTGATGCTACAGCTGGGATGTGGAGGAGGCAGAGGGAAGTGACAAGGCTGACTCCAGCCTGAGCACCAGGGGACAACCTGGAGGTGCCTAGACGTCCCGGGGGACCAGATCTGTGCTTGCGTCCACATCCTCAGCTGGTTCCATACTTTCCCCGCCCGACTCCTCGCTGACATGGCCAGGAGAAGGCCAGAGCCCTTCCTGAGACCCTCCAACCTGTCTCTCTAGCCTCAGGCCCTGATTTCACACTGCTGCGGTGGGCTTGTGGAACTTGCATTTTAGAAATCTTAAACTGACATGACAGTAAGTTAAAGAAGAACCTGAAGACCCCAGGTTCTTCATCCGTGTGCGCGCATCCAGCAGTTGTTTCCTTGAGCACAAGACCTGGTCTCACCACTCTGGGGGCCAGAACTCAGGGTCCGCAGTGGAAGGCAAAGGCATGAGTGAATGCCTTTGCCTGTCGTGTCAGTTTAAGATTTCTAAAATGCAAGTTCCACAAAGGCATAAGTGAATGGGCTAGAGCAAGGGGAGCAGGCAGCAGGTCTTGTCCCAGCCGAGAGCCGTGCTGCCTAGAGTCCCGTGCAGAGGGTTCTGGGGCTGCATCCGGGCTTAGCTGCAGACGAAGGTGGCCCATTAGTGATATCTGGCGTGGGCACTGGAAAGGTGTGGCCGCGTGTGAGCCGTTTACAGGCATGCTCTCGATGATGTGGTCTGTATTGTTTGGACAGCCTGTCGCTGCTTTTGGGAGAAATCGAAGGTGCTGTTCACATGTCTGGGATGGCTGAGGGGAAAGACAGACTGGGAGGGCCCTTTAGGAGAGCTGGGTCAGCGCTGCATCTCACCTTTCATGGCACTCTCCCCTTGCGTCCATTACGTAATGATGCCCCTGAACCACCTTTTGTACCCTGACTCCGGGCTCGCAAACACTGGCTTACAGAAGGGATTGTTCTCGCCAGCGCCTGCCAGCCAGAGGTTTTCTTCTGGCAGCCTGACTCACTGTCCACGCCGTGGTCTTTGGGCACTGAACCTGAATGTTTTATTCCCTGATGGTTTTACACAATGAATGTTGAAAAGGAGGGTGTGGATACCAGCAGAGGGAGCAGAGTTCTCCCAAACGTCGTGTGGAAGCAGAGCAGCCATTTAGGACTCTGAACATTGGAATTGCTTCAGAATAATGATCAGCCGCTTCATAAATCATGCGCCTGTGCTGACTGTCTGCTCTGTGTGCTTCCAGGACCCTGCAGAGGTGCATGCGGCCAGGTTATAAGTGACACCTAATGACACACGACTGGTCCAGCCCACTCACTACAGACCAGGCAGAGAATAAGCAGAATGTCAGGTCACACCAAGATGGTCCCACAGATTGAAGGACAAATGTCTATGATTTTCCTTTGTTCTTAGGTTTCACGTAGTAACACTTTTTTCCCCCCTGATTTAGTGAGCATTGAAAGTTAAACTCCAGAAATATCATTAATCAGGTCCTAGGTATTCTGGATAATTAATCTTCCACCATATAGCAGAAGCAGAAGTGGAAATTATACAATGAAAGCAATAGAGTTTAGCCTCCCCAGCTTCATAGACATAAGCTAGTTGACTAGGGGGCCTTCATTTTGAAGGCAGGAGAATCAAGCTTTTACCTGAAATGCTGAAGATCTATGATAGAGAGATTGTGCTAAGGGAGGTGGAGATTCTATAGCACTCTTAGCTCTCACTCTTAGCAACACTTTTTGCTGATTGGTCTCCAATTTATTATTAATATTACTATTATGTACATAGTATGTATACAGCCCTATGGACTGTAGCCCACCACGCTCCTCTGTCCATGGGATTTTTCAAGCAAGAATACTGCAGGGGGTTGCCATTCCCTTCTCCAGGGGACCTTTCTGACCCAGGGATCAAACCTGTGTCTCCTGCATTGGAAGGCAAATTCTTTACCCCTAGTGCAACCTGGGATGTTTTATTATACTACTAATAATGACTGCTGGTGTCTCATTATATATTTAACTTGCGCTTATCTTCTCTGGATTACATTAGTGATGGCAAGAGATTGTTCGCATTGACTACATGATGTGTGGATTGAACACGGATGCCAAAATCTGTGGGGCAGGACTGTGGGTGGCCTGAGGGTGGCGTGGTCACCGCAGGTTGGGGACAGTGTCTGGAAGAGGTTATCCAGCCTTCCAGGTTGTCTCAGTGGTGGGACCCATTGACACCACCCCTGGGCGGTTCTTATTTTTTTATTTTTGAGGACTGAGTTAAAATTGCCCATCAGATGACTGGACTTCTCTGAGAGTCACATCTCTCAACATGGGGGAAGTAACACTGAATTTGCATTGCTGCCGTAAGAGTCACATACACAGCCCCATGGTTGATCACATGACCTTGAAGCCATGACCCTTACCACAGGCCTCCTTCTAAATCCACATCAGCTGTTCCTTAGCTGGGCCATCCTGAGTTAGCGTCTAGGATGTTAGATATCTTCTTCATATCTAATAAGAAGATAATCATAGCTCTCTGAAGAATGAATGACTGGCGTGTGGAAGTGGTGAATAAACGTAGCCATTTCTGTCGTCATGTGTAAAGTGTCCCGCATGCGGTAGGATTTTACTTGTCCCTTCTTCCTTTTCTCCAAGTTTCCTGTGTCCTGAAACTCCTCTTCATCTTTTATGGGTCAACAGCTGGATCACCTCCTTGGAGAAGCCCTCCCTGACTGTCCCTGAGGTTAGCTCCTGGCTTCTCTGTGCTCCACCATCCTCTGTGTTCCCCCAGTTACACAGTGGATGCTGTATCTCCCTACATACATGTCTATCTTTTTTTTTTTTTTTTTTTTTACCAGCGGGGGAGCCTCTTGAGCAGAAACCCACATTCTGTGACCACTCCCCACTTAATCCAGAAGTCTAACTCCGTGCTCCGTTCATAAGAGTGTTGGGGTGGGTGTGAGTGAGTAGAGGGATAAATAAGTAAATATTGTAAATAAATGAGTAGCGTGAAGGCCTGAGCCTCTGGGAGAAGAAGCCCTGCCTTGCAAAGGGGTGAGAGGCTCCAGAGTGATGGAGGGATTAAGATCATACGTAGGCCCTTTACCTGAGGAATCGGAGCCTCTGGGCCATCCAAAAGCTGGTGTGCATGATCTGTGAACGGAGAGGGGAAGTCTGTCCACAGTTGTCAGGAGAGCCTCCGAAGTATCTGCGGCCCCCAGAGGTTAGCAAGTTGCTGCTCTGGATAGAGGAGCCAAGTGATTGGAGGAGAGGATGCCGGGAGGCCGAGCGTGACCAGGAGCGGGCACCCCGGGCAGACAGGAACTCCCGCGATCCGTCACCGAGTGGCCATTTCCTTCAAAGCTGCTCCTGCTCGAGGACGCGTGGGGAAGATTCTGCCTCTTTCCCTGCCTCGATTCTTGCACAGACTCCTTGGGCTGCAGGGCCTATCAGGCTCATCCGTCTCCTCCTTCCAGGCGGACCATGCCGGAGCGATTCTGGGAAAACAGCGCCCAGACAGCTCCCAGCCTCCCCTCCCCTTCCCGCTCCTGTCTCTGTTTCATTCTCTCTTCTTCTGTCCTGACTTTGGCTATGAAAACTTGATTTTCTGTTAAGAGCAGTGATTTTCAAAAACGTGGGTCTTGACCCGTTGGTAAATTGTGACTTGAATTTAAAGGATCATGACCAGTTCTTTGGCTTTTTTTTCAAATGGAACCGTCTGATAGAAAGTCTTAGAGTGCATCACACATGTAAGATGAGCATGAGTCTGCACAACTTCCTGTCTTGGCTCTCTGTGTGTACGGGTTGTGGTATCGTATGAATTTCTTTCTTTGGTGCCGGTCAGAAGAAGATTGGAGAGGCCCACTGATCCAGCACCACCCCCGGGCGCTCAGGAGATGCTCGCTGCAAGATCTGGCCTTGAGGGGAGGACGCGTGTGTTAGGCCTCTTGCTGCTGCACTGGGAAGCCCTTTGCTGCCGGCGAGGAGTTGGGGGTGGGGGGGCTGCTGCGTTGCCCATCATCATCACCCCTTCTTGACTCTTGCCCTCCTCTCCTGGCAGGTGGTGTATGTCACCGCGACGTTCCCCTATGTCATGCTGCTGATCCTCCTGATCCGAGGGGTCACGTTGCCCGGGGCCTCCGAAGGCGTCAAGTTCTACCTGTACCCCGACCTCTCCCGGCTCTCCGACCCACAGGTAAGAGTTGCTGGCTCCGTCCACAGCCGCCTGCCACCTCCACGGAGGCTTCTCCTTGGAGGCTCAGTGGCCCTGTCGAGTAGTTGGAAGGTCTGTTGGCTCCTTCTCAGAATAATGCTTCTCAATGCATAAAACAGGGAATCACATATATTGAAATACAATCACCAAAACATGAAAAAAGACAGATTTTGTGGCACAGTCATGTACCAAGCAACTTAGCACAGCACAATGTAGCAAGATCCAGCATATGATGAATACTGTCCATGATTTCAAAGCAGTGATGAGCATAAATGATATTTGGAGATACCTATCCCGTGACATGAAAATATCTGGGGTTGCTACTGCTAACAGGCCTTCCTTGTGGCTCCGATGGTAGAGAATCCGTCTATAATGCAGGAGACCCAGGTTCATTCCCAGATCGGGAAAATCTCCTGGAGAAGGGCATGGCAACCCACTCCAGTATTCTTGCCTGGAGGACAGAGGAGCCTGGCAGGCTACAGTCTTTGGGGTTGCAGAGAGTTGGACACAGCTGAGCGACTAAGCACGCGTATGCATACTGCTGCTTGGACTGTGGTCTATTGCCTGCATTCATAATTGAAGGAATTGCTCAGTTAGAGGCCAGCAAAAATAAAAATGCACTTTTTTCCCGCACCTGAGAACACAGATCTCTGCAGCCGTGGTTCTCTGAGAGAAACTGGGTCTTGGTGATTTTCTTTGCAGGGGGTTTGCTCACAGAAACAAAATAAGCGGTGACCTGTGAGCAAACCCCCCACAAAGAAAATCGCCAAGACCCAGTTTCTCTCAGAAACTGGCCAGGCTGTTAGTTGTCTTTGGAAAGGCATCAGCCATTCTGAATCCTGGGTGGAACTGTTTATGCTGAAGCATCTCCAGGTGGGCAGGGGTGTTGTGTGTGCCTGAGGGTGTTAGACAAGAGATGAAGACAGCATCTTAGGGGATCAAGTCTTTCCAACCCCCACCACTTGTTAGAAAGCTCTGGGGAGCTTTAGAAAATCCCGATTCCCAGAGCACAACCCAGAGCAATGAAAGCAAACTCTCTGGAGGCGGGTCCCAGGTCTCAGTGTTATTTGAGGGCCCCTGACAGTTCCAACATGTGAAATAACATATTCACAGATATCCCACTGGGTGAGGAGGCACTCGTTTTTCTGTGAAAACAAACACAGATTACAGAGTAGAGTGTAGAAACTGTGTTGAGCTGATTACAAAACTTGCAAGAGATGTGTCGAATAAAAAATATAGTCACAACCTGAAAGCAGAAAGTTACTTTATTTGGTGGGAATGTTTAGGACTCCAAGCCTGGGAAGACCATCATCTCAGTAGCTCTGACAAAACCGCTCCAAGGAGACAGGAGGGGAAGTCAAGCTGTCTATAAGTTTGCAACAAAGGGAGCAGGCGGTCTGAACAGCAAAGATCAGATATCAAGTTAAAGAATTTAGCGTTCTGTATATGGGAAGATGCAAGCCTCTGGGCTCACTGAATTCATTCCTTGCCTATGCACCTCAGCTGTCTGGGGACAATCCTGTCTCCTCTTTCACCTTGTTTCTTGCATTCCCCCAGCGCCTCAGCAGTCACCTTGGGGGGTGGCAGCATCTGCTGGGTAGCGTTTGGGCAGCCCTCATTCACATTTGGAGGCTGGAAATCTCTGATGGCTGTGACATTCCTTGTTTGTTAATATGGCAGGAGATATTTTCATTTCACAGATGTCACGTCTGTGGTCTCGGCTGAGGCTGCCCCCTGTTAGGAAGGTAGGGCTGGGAACGTTTGAGAAGGCCTGGTGTGTGCAGCTCAGGTATAGCTCATTACGGTGGATTACAGCGGACGGTGGCACGGGCCTGTGTGCTCATTTCTGTCTCAGTTTGCCACACCGTGAGGGCCCCGAGGCTCAGACCCTGCCAGGCTGCTGATGGCAGCCACCTGAGTGGCAGGCAGAATCCCTAGGAGGAAGGAAATGAGCTCCTGACGGCTGGCCTCTCCAGCTCCAGCCTCTGATGCCAAGGGCTCAGCTGAAGAAGCAGTTTTGGAAAACAGATTTCCAAAATCGCCGGTCTATGTACTTTTGTTAGGTCCACAAGTTCTGCTTTGGCCCAGGACAGCCGTCCTGTTCTCTCCTCTGCTCGCTGGCTTCCTCCTCCGGGTCCTCAGGGTCGGCTGGTCCCAAGCATCTCCCAGAGCTTCCAAACCTGGCTGATCCCCGAGACACCTTGGCACACACTCAGATGCATTGCTGGGGGGCTGAGGTGTCACGTGGGCATCTATATTATTAAGAGGCTTCAGTGACCACCCTGATGATGAGAAACGTTTGTGAAAAGCCAGCTGTGATGCCTACAGACTTAGTGTTGTTCAGGTGTTAAGCTGTGTCTGACTCACTGTGACCCCACGGGCTGCAGCATACCAGGCTTCCCTGACCTCCACCATCTCCCAGAGTTTGCTCAAACTCATGTCCTTTGAGTTAGTGATGCCATCCAGCCATCTCACCCTCTGCTGCCCCTTCCCTCCCTCCCTCAGTCTTTCCCAGCCTTGGAGCCCTGCACATGGACACACGTGCACACAGACTCATGCATGCCCACAGGCCGAAGAACAAAGGTGAGGCCAGGCAGTTCCCCATTCAGACCATCTGCCCTAATCATCCCAGTGACTTACCAGCTCTTCCTGTAATAAAACATCTGGGTCCCCGGCCAGCACTCACCTGCAAGGCTGTTCTGTGGAGCGTGGCCACTTGGAGCGATGGAGGTGGGAGTCAGGGCTTGGGTTCTTCCTCTGGTCCTGAGTGACCTTGGACAAGTTCCTTCTCCTTGCTCCTTCTGGGCCTCAGTTCCCCACAGATGACAGGAAAGGGTGAGTTCACTCAATGGTTTTCAAAATAGACTTGGAGAGTTTTCTATGAGTGTGGGTTGGCAAACTATGACCTTCTGGTCAAATTCAGCCCTTTGCCCGTTTATATAAATAAGGTCTTACTGGAGCATTGGACATGGTTTTATTATTTTTTTACGTATTGTCTGTGGCTCTCCAAAGGCATGAATCAAAGGCAGAATTGAGTAGTTGGAGGCAGAAACCATGTGACCACCTTTATCAAGGGTTCCAAGACCTCCCACCCTTACCATCCTGCATTCGGTGGAAAGGGGTTAACAAAACGCAGAAGGTCCTGTTACACAGTGGCTCAATAAATGTGTGCTGAATGAATGTAAGAGCCAGAGCTATTTTGGCTTTTAAAGAAATGTTTTGTTGCTTTAGCAAAAAGTCTAAAAACCTCCAGCTCACCAGATCTGTGCGCTGTAATAATTGTCGTTTCTCCATTAGTAACGGCCAAGACATGGATGTGTTTGGTCTTTCTTGCGTTGTTCAGTCACTAAGTCACGTCCGACGCTTTGCGAGCCTATGGACGGCAGCGTGCCAGGCTCCCTTGTCCTGTCCTATCTCCTAGAGTTTGCTCACAGTCATGTCCATCGAGTCCGTGATGCCATCCAACCATCTCAATCCTCTGTTCTCCCCTTCTCCTCCCGCCTTCAGTCTTTCCCAGCATCAGAGTCTTTTCCAACGAGTCAGCTCTTTGCATCAGGTGGCCAAAATATTGGAGTTTCAGCGTCAGTCCTTCCAACAAATCTTCAGGATTGGTTTCCTTTAGGATTGACAGGCTTGCTCTCCTTGCTGTCTGAGGGACTCTGGAGAGTTCTCCCACACGGCCACGTGTGTGGCTCCACCAAAAAGCAATAGTCATCGCTGATCGTCTGGTGCCTAGATAAGGATAGTGACCCCGAAGGGAAAGGGAAGCAGCACTCCATGTAGCCAGTGATTTTGAAAGCTGGGTGTGTTGCAGGAAGGGCTCCGCATGGCTGGAAAGGGAGATGGGAGCAGCTCTGAACCAGCTCTCTATCTGCTTTGGGGGCTGAAAGGCAGGCAGTGGAGCGTACAGGCACGCTGAGTGTGTGCAAGGGTTTTGACAGTTCCTCCACCTCTGGAGACAGATGCACCATGAAAAGCTTGTCTCCTTGTGCCGAGAGAGGGCAGCCCATGAGCAGGACAGCAGAGTCACAGTGCCCCGGCTAGAGCATCCACTTGGCAGGCAGAGAGACTCAGATCGGAGAGGCTGGGACGCTTGCCCGTGGCCACACAGCAACTGAGCCACCCAGTAAGGACTTAGAGCCCAGCGTCCCTGGGTGCTGGGCAGGACAACGCCTAAGTGAAAGGAGCGGAGTACCATACCACCCAGGGACAACTGGGTACATGTTCCAGACCATGAAGAAGCAAAGGGCACTATTTTTTTTTTCACTTCTTAAAACTATTTCAATATCCTCCCCTCCCACCCCACCCCAAGTTGGGAAAGGCCAGAAAAGTCTGGGTGGGTTTAATTACCAGTTGATACACAGTTTTTGTCATTGTTTATTTTATTTATTTTTTGCATTTATCTTTAAAAAATTTATTATTATTGTTATTATTTTACTTTATAATATTGTATTGGTTTTGCCGCACATCAACATGAATCCGCCACGGGTTGTACACGTGTTTCCAATCCCGAACCCCCCTCCCACCTCCCCTATGGCAATAAGGGATTATCCTTGGAAAAAGTGAAACCCATATTAAGAAAGTACTCCGCTTTGTGATGGAAGAACTCTGCTTAGTGATTTCACCGGCTACTTCAGTCCAGTTCAGTCAGTTCAGTCAGTGTTCCCAGCAGTCCCCTTCTCCTGTCTCCCAAGCTCGTGAGGCAGCAGAGCTCCAGAAATGGAAAACAGGTGAAGACCTGAGTGCTGGGAGCTTGGGAGCCGGGAGAAAGCCTTTGTCATGGGACACTGTGGTGTCGAGAGAGCCATGGACGTGGTCTCCAGGCCTGCAGGGCTGTCGTGTCCCTGAGGGCTTCCCGCCCGCCTGGTTTCAAACCGCCGCTCCCTCCCACCCTACGCACATCCCGTCCACCTTCCCGGCTTTGACTTCTCCCTGGCACTTGCCAACATTCGGACTTTATTCATGGTGTATCACTGTCCACCACGCGTGACAGTGTAGGGTCCGTGAGGGCAGGGACTGTTAGATCGCCAGCACCTCCAGCACTGTACACGCTCAGTAAATCGATTTTGAATGAATGAACGAAGAAAGGACAGTTGCCACCAGAGTCTGTGTGACTTTGCATGATGGTGACGTAGCACGTGCCGTGGCTGGGGGCTCAGACAGAGGGGTTTTCAGTGCAGTGGGAAGGAAATTTGAGACCCTCCTGCCATTGAGTTCCTGGGCAGCCTTCAGCCCATCCCTCTCTGAGCTCAGGGCTGTCACCTGTCCGTCCAGGTATGAACATCTGCTGCGCATGGCAGCCGTGAAGCCAGTGCGCCTGGGAAGGCAAACGCACTTCCAGTTTTCAGTGTGGGTGCCTGGCCAGGGCCTGGCACACAGTAGGGCCTTGGGCACTCGGCAGTGTTCCTCCTTCTGTGTCCATGCCACTGGCTCTGGCCAGGATGAGCCCAGGCCCCGCATCCCCAGGGGGAGGCCTTGAACTCAGAACCGAGCGCCTCTAATCGCGGGTCCAGTCATTAAGTTTCTCGTCAAGCACTTGAAGCGACACGCAGCTCGCCGCCTTTGTCCCCTGGCAATTTGCATTCCGTGGTCTGCTATAACTTTCTAAACGTCTATTTGTCTTCTCTGTCAGCCCTGTGTCCTCTCTCAAGTGTGAAGTGCTTCCACTCCATTTCCTCCCCCCCCGTCAAATTTTTATTTTCTGCCTTTTCAGTCTTTGGGCGAGTGGAGGGGCTCTTGCAGGAAATCACATTTTCCCTGCCCCAGATTTCTACCGCTCTCGCTCTTCATTGTGTTTCGAGTGTGGTTTTCAGGGCAAGAACAGAAAGGCCTGGCACAGATCCAAGTCCCGGGGTCTGCTTTCCCAAGTCAGGGACAAGCACCCCAAGACAGCCTCCTCTCTGGAGGGAACTGGAGCCTGAAGCTAAGGGGACAGGGTTGGACGATGCCCAGAGAAAGCCCTCAAAACGCCGAGTCTCCTCCTCTCTCCACCTCACTGGGGGACAAGTCAGGGAAGACAAGACCCCAGTTTAAAACCCTTTCTGATGTATATGGAATCTGGAAAGACGGCACCGACGATCCTAGGTGCAGGACAGCAAAGGAGAAGCAGACATAAAGAAAAGGCTTTTGGACACAGTGGGAGAAGGAGAGGGTGGGGTGATTTGAGAGAATAGCGTTGAAACATCCATTACCCCATGCAAAATCGATAGCCAGTGGGAGTTTGATGTATGATGCAGGGAACCCAAAGCTGGTGCTCTGTGACAACGCGAGGGATGGGGTGGGGAAGGCAGTGGGAGGCGGGGTTCGGAGGGTCGCATGTATGCCTGTGACTGATTCATGTTGATGTACAGCAAAAGCCATCACAATGTTGGAAAGTAATTATCCTACAATTAAAGTAAATAATTTTTTTAAAAAAACCTACCTGATGAATCAGTCCTGAATATTCCTTGAAAGGACTGATGCTGAAGCTGAAACTCCAATACTTTGGCCACCTGATGCCAAGAACCTACTCATTGGAAAAGACCCTGATGCTGGGAAAGATTGAAGGCGGGAGGAGAAGGGGATGACAGAGGATGAGATGGTTGGATGTTATCACCGACGTGATGGACATGAGTTTGAGTAGGCTCCGGGAGTTGGTGATGGACAGGGAGGCCTGGCGTGCTGCAATCCATGGGGTCACAAAGAGTCGGACACGAGGGAGCGACTGAACTGAACTGATGAACCTCAGGGATGAGACCATGGAATTGCTGCCACCTGGTGGCAATATACTCTGATTCCGGGTCCGGACCCAAGGCAAAATGGGCCTCTTAGCTGTCGGACTTTCAAACCAGTATTTACAGAACTGATACTGACTTAGAGACATTAGAGATATTTAGGAAAAGATTGCAAACCTCACTGACATGGGTGCTTGCAAACCTCACTCCTTGGGACTGAAAAATCCCCCAAAGTTTTCCTTTCGCTTTATTTGATCCTGGGTTAGGGTCATGGTTCCACTATGCAGATGTGTTTTCCGCTCCGAACCAAGCAGGGGGAGGCAGAATCAGATCACACATTGTTCTTATCTTCAAGGGGTTGGTTGACAGTCTCCTCGGAAAGAGACACGGTACAGTCGGTGATCACAGCGATGATGGGCTGTGCGGGGGCTGGAATGCACCTGGCACAGGTGTGCTCCTTCCAGTCATCAGGCAGACGCCTCGAGAACTCGAGGGGTGTCATCAACCTAACCATCATGTGCCTGCCAAGTCACCTCAGCCGTGTCCAGCTCTGTGCAACCCTATGATGGTGACTGCAGCCATGAAATGAAAAGACGCTTGCTCCTTGGAAGGAAAGCTATGACCAACCTAGACAGCATATTGAAAAGCAGAGGCATTACTTTGCTGACAAAGGTCCATCTAGTCAAGGCTATGGTTTTTCCAGTAGTCATGTACGGATGTGAGAGTTGGACCATAAAGAAAGCTGAATGCCGAAGAATTGATGCTTTTGAACTGTGGTGTTGGAGGACTCTTGAGAGTCCCTTGGACTGCAGAGAGATCCAACCAGTCAATCCCAAAGGAAATCAGTCCTGAATATTCATTGGAAGGACTGATGCTGAAGCTCCAATACTTTGGCCACCTGATGGAAGAACTGACTCATTGGAAAAGATCCTGATGCGGGGAAAGATTGAAGGCGGGAGGAGAAGGGGACGACAGAGGATGAGATGGTTGGATGGCGCCACCGACTCAATGGAGATGAGTTTGTGCTAGCTCCAGGAGTTGGTGAAGGGCAGGGAAGCCTGGCGTGCTAGAGTCCATGGGGCCGCAAAGAGCTGGACATGACTGAGCGACTGAACACCAACAAATGGTCTGTAGCCGGCCAGGCTCCTCTGTCCATGGGATTCTCCAGGCAAGGATACTGGAGTGGGTTGCCATGCCCTCCTCCAGGGGGCATGGCAGCCCCAGGGGTCGAACCCACATCTCTTACATCTCCTGCTGTGGTGGATGGGTTCTTTACCACTAGCACCACCTGGGAAGCCCAGTTGAATATCATCTGCACCTAAGATGGTGAATGGTTTTTCTTTACTGCTTGCAAGTCCTTAAGAGTTGCTTGTTGGTGGAATCAGAATTCCTGTACACACCCTGAAATGCCGTGCATGGCTGGGCACCCACTAAATTCTTCCAGCCACAGATTTGCTCATGGTGGAGGGCTGTGCTTTTTAGTCTTCAGCAATTTAGTGGTGCCTTATTAAACTGTACTCTCAGTGCTTGAAGAGCTGCTCAGCTACCCCCTAAGAGTAGGGATACTGGTTACTGGTTAGCATTTCTTGATGGCTGAGTCTGTATCAGATACTGTGCTTTACACGCTTGTCATTTAATTTATCTAATTCACTCAATCAGAAAATAGTCAGATGTTGAAAATTATTATGTTCCAGACTCAGGAACTATGTGCTACATGTTGTTGTATAGTTGCTAAGTCGTGTCTGACTCTCTTGTGACCCCAGGGACCGTAGCCCGCCAAGTTCCTTTATCCATGAGATTTCCCAGGCAAGAAAGCTGGAGTGGGTTTGTCATTTCCTTCTCCAGGGGATCTTTGTGGTCCAGGGACCGAACCTGCATCTCTTGCATCTCGTGCATGAGGAGGTAAATTCTTTACCCCTGAGCTACAAGGGAAGCCCCATGTCTGGTAGTTTTTGACTAAATACTGTGGATAATATGTTGTCAACATTCTGGATTTGTTATCTTTCTGTGAAGAGTAGTTGTTTTTTATTTTAATAGATAATTCAGTTACTGGCTGATCACCTTAAACTTGTATAAGTTCAGATTTGTTTTTTAATGTGAGTCGGTGGAAATCCCAAGCTGCTTGTCAAGCTCCTCTAACTTAATAGGACTGAGTAGGGCCTAATGGGATTCTCAGCTCCGTCTCCCCTGTAGATCTTTCCAGGGCTTGGCTTCAGGCTTTTTAAGGATGGCTCTGGAGTAGTGATTACTCTAGAGTGATGGTTCTCAACTAGGGAGGTTTTGCCTCCCAGGAGACACTTGGCAATGTCTGCAAACATTACTGGAGGTTGCAGCTTGATTGTGGGGAGGGACGGTTACTGGCATCTAGTGAGTAGAGGCCAGGGATGCTGTTAAATGTTCTACAAGGCACAGGACAGCCCCTGCGAACAAGAATTGTGGGTCACAAATGTCCACAGTGCCACAGTACAGAAACCCTGCTTTAGGACATGGTTCTTTCCCCAAGGGAAGGTCTTGCTTTGTCTCAGCCAGGTACCAAGGATGAATGAATGCTTGGTGTTGGCCAGACCTGTCCACTCCGGCAGGATGGGAGCCCGACCCTCTGACTCTGCTCTCTCTTTGGCAGTGTCTGGCCTCGAGTGTGCGGCTGCACTGCCAGCCCCAAGCAGTGCCCCCTGGGGAGCCTTGGTGGTCTCACCCTGGATGTTTGCAGCCCAGCCCTCAGCCACAGCCTCTCAGGAGCCTCCACATGGACATACGGGCCCCGCTCTGTCCAGCTCCCCTCCCTGCGCCGCACACTGTAGCGTCCAGTCACATCAGCTGCCCTCCCCTCTGGCCCTGCCTGTTCGGCGTGATGGGGCTCTGTGCTCTGTTTGGGCTCCAGTTCTTGTCCCCAGGCAGAGGGCTCAGCATACGCCTCTTGGCATCGCCCCATCTCTCAGGGATAATAGTCTTTCCCTGAGTGTTATCTGCTGCCTGAAAATGGTTCTGTTTTGTCTGTTCTGATAGCTGCTTATGGCAGGAGGGCCATTCCTTTCCAGTCACTCAGTCAGGAGCAGAAGAAGAAGTCTGACTCTCCTGCTTATAAGTCCTAGCAGCTTTTCCTTACACTAGAATTAGAATTCAGACTACTCAACCGTGACTGAGGCTAAGGAACCCCTCTGTGGCCTGGTCCCATCTCCAACATGGCCCTGGACATCCAAGGCTCTTCCCAGAGCATCACAGATCCTGTCTGTCTGGACCACTGTCCCACCAGATATTCCCGTGGCTGGCTCTCCCTCACCCTATAGACTCTGCTCCAAACTTATATCTGATCAGCTGGGCTCAAGCACCTCCACTAAACCTCATGACTTTAACCAAGCCTCTGTTATTTTATGCATAGGGCAGATGGCTGTTTGAAGCAATCTTGTGTTCATTTGTTGAAGCTTCACTGTTAACCTCCCTGCATTAGATTGTCAGCTCCATGTAAGCTGAGGATGTGTTTGTCTTACCCACTGCGACTCCCTGGCACCTGTCAGAGAACCTGGCACATGTTAGGCTCCCAGTCAATACGGGATGAGTAGGTGGGTGGTTGAATGAGTGGATGGATAGGTGGATGAGTAGGTGAACTGATAGATTGGGGGATGGATGAGTGAGTGAGTGGATGGATGGATGGATGGATCAGTAGGTGGGTGAGTGCATGAGTGGGGCAATGGATGGATGGTTGGGCTGGTGAATGGGTAGATAGAGGTATGGATGGATGGATGGTTGATGGATGGTTGGGTTGGTGAATGGGTAGATAGAGGGATGGATGGATGAGTGGATGGGAGGATGGGTAGATAGAGGGATGGATGGATGGATGGTTGATGGATGGTTGGGCTGGTAAATGGGTAGATAGAGGGATGGATGGAGGGATGGTTGGGTTGGTGAATGGGTAGATAGAGGGATGGATGGATGAGTGGATGGGAGGATGGGTAGGGGTGAATGGGTAGATGAGTGTATGGTGTACAGTGATTTAGATAAAGGACTGCAAACAGAGGAGACCAAAATTATTTCCAGTTGGATGTCCCAGAGAAGATTTTATGAAACCATAAAATCTTTTATTTGATCGATGAAGTATGGGAAAGGGAAGACTATTTGGAGATAAAGCAAAGCCCAGAAAGTCTACATATATGGAGGAAAAGGTAAGTAGTTCATTGTGGCCACGGGATAGATTTTGTGACAGGGAATCACAAGAAATAAGGTTCAGACAGCAGACTGAGGCCCCTTCGCTGTGAACACCAGATGTCAAGCCCAGAGAGCTGAAGATTTTATCCAGTGGTCTGCAGGGAGCCGTTGAGTGTTTCAGTACAAGGGGTTGACTGTCATGAACAGAGCTGTAACTTCAGAAGATTATGCAGATGAGAGGCGCAGCAGAGCTCCGTGACAAAGAGCTTTAGAGTCACAGTCCAGTTCAGTTCAGTTCAGTCGCTCAGTCGTGTCCGACTCTTTGCGACCCCATGAATCGCAGCACGCCAGGCCTCCCTGTCCATCACCATCTCCCGGAGTTCACTCAGACTCACGTCCATCGAGTCCGTGATGCCATCCAGCCATCTCATCCTCGGTCGTCCGCTTCTCCTCCTGCTCCCAATCCCTCCCAGCATCAGAGTCTTTTCCAATGAGTCAACTCTTCGCATGAGGTGGCCGAAGTACTGGAGTTTCAGCTTTAGCATCATTCCTTCCAAAGAAATCCCAGGGTTGATCTCCTTCAGAATGGACTGGTTGGATCTCCTTGCAGTCCAAGGGACTCTCAAGAGTCTTCTCCAACACCACACTTCAAAAGCATCAATTCTTCGGCGATCAGCCTTCTTCACAGTCCAACTCTCACATCCATACATGACCACAGGAAAAACCATAGCCTTGACTAGACGGACCTTAGTCGGCAAAGTAATGTCTCTGCTTTTGAATATAGGAACTTCATTTGATTGCCTGACCCTTCTTCATCTGCTGTGTGACCTTGAGCAGACAGCTCACTCTCTCTGAGGCTCAGTTCCTCTCTTGTAAGCTTCTCGTGGGCAGAGTCCAATCTTTTACTCACCTCCTGACCCCTCATAGATGTGATAAGGGTAGATGAATCAGCACAAGCAAACTTCTCTGGGTACATAGAAGGAGCAAGCAAATAGAGTAAGTTTGGAGATAGAGAGGGAAGAAGTGGAGACATGTATCCAATGACCTTGCCGTGGGGGTGGGAGAGCGGCTTTGCTGTGTGGGAGGGGATATGGGAAGGTCCCTCCTGCTGTGATGTCACAGCTTCATGGCAGTTGTGTGAGTGTGTCTGGCTACCTGCAGCAGCCCACGAGACAGGTATCAGCAAGCATTCAGGATGCACCTACTGTGTGCAAGGCCTGCCTGTGGGGTAGGAGTATGAGAGATGAAGCGGGCAGTGGTTTTGCCCTTGAGATCCCACTGGGAAGGGCCACAGCTGGGGCTGGTGAGAGCAACGGAGGATGAGGCCTCAGCTGTACCAGCACAGGAAGGGAACAGCTGTGAGCCCGTCTCCGGGGGTCCTTAGGCCACTTTTTTAGAATTCCAGCCTTAGGTTTGTTCATCTGGAAGGTATTACTGACACCTATGCCAGGCATTATGCTGGGTCTTTGCTTTTAAAATGAATTAGCAGAAATGTCACCCCACTCCAGTACTCTTGCCTGGAAAATCCCATGGACAGAGGAGCCTGGTGGGCTGCAGTCCATGGGGTCGCTAAGAGTTGGACACGACTAAGCGACTTCACTTTCATCCATTGGAGAAGGAAATGGCAACCCACTCCAGTGTTCTTGCCTGGAGAATCCCAGGGACAGGAGAGCCTGGTGGGCTGCCGTCTATGGGGTCGCACAGAGTCGGACACGACTAAATTGACTTAACAGCAGCAGGAGAAATGTACAAAGTATCCACTCTTGCCAGACCTTTGCTGGGCTCTAGGGGAGTGGGGTGGAGTGGGTGGATGAGTGATATATTCTGGGACAGGAGTTTTGTTATTGCTGGAGGGTCTTTGGCCCCCCTCTCCAAAGTTAGATATAAAAATGTGTGCATTAAGCATGTTCTTTTTCAATTAATAAACTTTTTAAAAGCAGGTTTTACAGAATAATTAAGCAGAAAATACAGAGTTCCCATATATCTCCTCTCCCTTGGCCACACTTTTCCCTACTGTTAACATCCTGTATATGTGTGGTAGGCTTCCCAAGCGGCTCATTGGTAAAGAATCCACCTGAAATGCAGGAGACGCAGATTCGATCCCTGGGATGGGAAGATCCCCCGGAGGAAGGCATGGCAACCCACTCCCATTCCTGCCGGGAGGATCCCATGGACAGAGGACCCTGGCAGGCTACAGTCCATGGGGTCCCCAAAGAGTTGAGACTAACAAACAACAAATGTGTGTAGCCTTTGATTTAATCCTTGAAAGGTGAGATGGCACATTTGTTACAATTGATGAAGCAGTGCTGACACAGTATTATTGCTCATTAAGCCCACGTCTGACATTCGGGCTCACTCTGTGTCGTGCAGGTGGGTTTTGGCAGATGCGTCATGCCGTGTATCCCATTACAGCATCGTGCAGGATAGTGTCACTACCTTACAATCGCTCTACCTGTTCACCCCTCCCCCTTCCTCCCCAAACCCCTGGCAACCACTGATCCCTTTCCTGTCTCCACAGTTTTGCCTTTTCCAGAATGCCATACATTATGTAGCCTTTTCAGGCTTCTTTCACTTAGTAATATGGACTTGACTTTCCTGTATGTCTTTATGTGTCCTTAAGCTCTTATCTTTTTATCTCTGACTAATATTCTGTTGTCTGGATAATGTGTAATTTGTTTATTCTTTCACCTATTGGTGGGCATCTTGGGTACTTCCAAGTTTGATCACTGTGAATAAAGCCACCATGAATACCTGTGGGCAGGTATTTCATTAGAATCTGTTTCTCTCAAAGAGTCCATTGACTTGCATAGAGATGCCCTGATCTTAAGCTCTCAACCAAAGCTGCGGATACAGGGTGGGGGTCCCATCAGACTACTTGGATTCCATGGCTCATCTGCTTACTAGCTGTATGACCACAGGCACATTACTTGGCCTATCTGTGCCTTGATTTTGTCTTCTGTGAAAAGGGTTGTTATGAGGATTAAATGAGATAATACTCATTCATTGTATGCATAGCACTGTGTCCAGCACATGGTAAATGCTCATTAAATGTTGGCTATAATTTTCTGTAAGAGACAAATATGCATTTAATTTTATTTTCTTGACCAAAGCTTCAGGCACTTTTGTGGCACTGCACAGTGTGAACTGATCTAACCCATCCTGTTCTCACAGAGTACGCTTTTAAAAGTCTTTAGAGAACAGATGCGGCAAAAAGATGAGATACAGATATTAACGTAAGCTCTTATGCTAGCTGTCATGGCAGGTGGTGGTGGTGTCATTCAGCTACTCAGTCATGTCCAACTCTTTGCAACCCCATGAACTGCAGCATGCCAGGCTTCCCTGTCCTTCACCATCTCCCAGAGTTTGCTCAAACTCACGTCCATTGAATCAGTGATGCCATGCAACCATCCCGTCCTCTGTCATCCCCTTCGCCTCCTGCCTTCTGTCTTCCCCAGAATCAGGGTCTTTTCTAATGATTCAGCTCTTCACATTAGGTGCCCAAAGTATTTGCAGCTTCAGCTTCAGCATGATATGTGTAGGCAGAACGAACTGACATTTCAAGACAACTGTATACAACCTTACTGCTCAAAGTGTGGTCCCCAGACTGGCAGTAGCCTCAGTCTTATATGGGAGCTTGTTAGAAATGTGGACCCTCAGGCCCCATCGCCAACCTCCCCATCAGAGTCTGCGTCTCAGCAGTATCTTCTGCAGGTTTTACGGCACAAGAGTCTGAGGAGCACTGGTCTAAAAGCACTCAGCGTTCGGCATTCTGAGACCTGTCAGACACTTCAGTGAGGGGTGTGGTCAGGGAGGCAGAGGTGCTGGGGCCAAACAAGGTGAGCAAAGATGTCCCGGGTGTTGGGGTCACCTCCCTGCTCTCGCTCATGCTCCAGGGCAGAGGGTGGGAGAGACCTACACTCGTCTCTCTCAGGGTGATCTGGGAATGGGATGGATCCCTTCAGGGAGTGCCCACCCTCTAGAACTATACCATCCAGCACAGTGACCACAAGCCACATCTAACTATTTAAATTGAAAGTAATTAAGTGCAAGCCAATATTCAGTTCCTCGGCTTCACATCAGACTTCAGGTGCTCAATAGCCACCTGGGCCTGGGCCCTCCCTTACTGGACAGAGCAGATACAGAACGTTTCTATCATTGCAGAACATTCTATTGGACGTTCATGCTCTAGAGTGAAAGAGGCCCAAGAAGCGGAAGAGTCCGTGGAAACTCAAGCTCAGATTGCAGCAGGGGCCGCGTGAGCCCTGGCTCTCTGAAGGCCTTCTGTCAGCATTGTGGGTTTCTTTCCTCTACCCCTTAGAGTGTGTTAGAAAGTGTTAGCCACTCAGTCACATCCGACTCTTTGTGACCCCATGGACTGTAGCCTACCAGGTTCCTCTGTCCATGGAATTCTCCAGGCAAGAATACTGGAGTGGATTGCCATTTCCTTCTCCAGGGGATCTTCCCGACTCAGGGACTGAACCTGGGTGTCGCACATTGCAGGCAGACTGTTTACCTACTGAGCCACCAGGGAAGACCTCCACCCCTTGGAGGGGCCTGGTTATTCCAGGAAGAGTTCAAAGGCTGCGCGTTGAAGAGTCAGGACCAGAACCACGGCCACCGCTGCCTAGCGCAGAGAGGACTGCAGTGGAGGTCCACCCAGTGTCATGTCACCGAGGCTGTAGCAGCTGCATTTGCAGTGGCCCCAGGATGGGAAGAGAGACTCTCCCCTCCAGTGCATTGGGAAGAGAGAAGATGCAGGAGCCCAGCTAGTCAGAGTGGCTCTTAGCTAAGCTAGCTTTGCCCTCTTTCTCAACAGGAATATACCATGAAACACAAATTTCTCTCCAGCTCCCCTGTCTCCCTGTCCTTGTGATTGTTTTACGCCCCTTTAAAAATTCTGCTTTATTACCACTTAAAGTTGATATTTACTTGAATTTTACAAGGTGTTTACTAATTCCTTTGCTTCCTGTTTTCACTCCTTTCTAATGGATTAAATTTCCTTCTTATTGGAATACATCTTTTAGTAGTCCTTTCAGAAAAGGCTTGTGAAAACCAAGCTCTCTTAGTTCATGAAAAGGACGGTAATTTTAAAGTGTCAGTTTAAACTTGGATGCCCTCTGTGCAGGAGCAGTGTGTGATCACACCCATACCTGTTACTCCTAGATCAAGTCCTGGCCTGAGGCACGGAGTTTTCTGATACGTCATTCACTACAGGGCAACTCCATTCTGGCTCCTGCATTTTACAGTACAACCACTCAGCACCTGGTCATGCCCAGGGCTTGAAATCTTTTTTAGAAATATTTGTGTGTACTGTACTGAGGTACATGACTGTACTGAGGTACAGTCGTTGTACAGTATTATGTAATTTACACAGTGATTTGTGATATAGTGATTTTTAAAGTTTATACTCCATTTATACTTATTGCAAAATACTGGCCATATCCCCAGTGTCGTATGATATATCCTTGCAGCTTATTTTACACACAGGAATTTGTGCCTCTTAATCTTCTGCCCCTGTGCGTCCTCCCTTCCCTCTCCCCACGGGTAACCACTAGCTTGTTCTCTATGTCTGTGAGTCTGGTTCTTTTTTGTTATATTCACTAGTTTGTTGTATATTTTAGATTCCACGTATAAGTGATATCACGTAGTGTTTGTCTTTCTCAGTTTTAGTTATCTCACTTAGCCTAATATCCTCCAAGTCCATCCATGTTGCTTCAAATGGCATGGTTTCATTCTTTTTTATGACTGGGTAGTATTCCGCTGTATACATGTACCACATCTTCTTTATCCATTCATCTGTTGATGGGCACTTAGATTGCTTCCATAGCTCAGCCATTGTAGATAATACTGCTATGAATATATTTATTTTTTCAAATTAGTGGTTTGGTTTTTTTTTCAGATATATACTCAGGAGTGAAATGCTGGGTCATATGGTGGTTCTGTTTCTAGTTAGTTGGGAAACCTCCCCCCATATTGTTTTTCCACAGTGGCTGCACAGTGGCTGCACCATATATCCATACATACCTTGTGTACCAACAGTATACATATATCCATACGTACCTTGTATACCAACAGTATACATATATCCATACACACCTGTATACCAACAGTATACAAGGGTTCCCTATTCTCTGTATGCTCGCCAACAGTTGTTATTTGTGTTTCTTTTGGTGATAGCCATTCCGACTTGTGTGAGGTGATCGCTCATCGTGGTTTTGATCTGCATTTCCCTGATTATTAATGGTGTTGAGCTTCTTTTCATGAGGCCACCTGTATGTCCCTTTAGAAACATGTCTATTCTGCCCATTTTTTAATTGGGTTGTTTTTTTCCTTTTATGTTGAGTTGTATGAACTGTTTCTGTTGGCTATTAAAACCTTATTGGTCATATAATTTGCAAACATCTCCTCCCATTCAGTAGATTGTCTTTTCAAACAGTGTTCTACCTAAGTTTTCCTCTAGGATTTTATGATTTCCAGTCTCACATTTGGATCCTTAATCCATTTTGAGGCTATTTTTGTATATGGTGTTAGAGAATATACTAATTTCATTCTTTTACGTTTAGCTGTCCAGTTTTCCCATGGCCAGTTATTGGAAAGTCTGCCTATTCTCCTCTGGGTTTTCTTTGCCAGGGCCTGAGATTTTAACTCTATCCTTGGGAAGGAATTTAAACCCCAGCCACTCGGATATCTGTCTACTTGGATATCGCCATGGGTTACTGAGTCTGTTCCTTCTCCTCATCTTTTAGCTCTGATCTCTCTCATTTCTGGCATCTGAGGGAATTTTCTATCTTCCTTTTCAGCCAGGTTATGAATTTTCAGCGTATATTACATTTCATAATGACCTGTTTCCTGTATCTCTCATATAAACAAATTTGACCCTTGGCATTTGCTGCTCTTCATCTGCTGGTCTTGAACACGACACACCGAAAGTTCAAGCAGGAAATTAAAATTAAAGAAAGTCACCTTGAGTCATTCATGCTTAATTCAACAGTTCAGTTTTATTCATAAAGTCATACATTTGTGACGATGATTTCATTTTTCATACTATCCATGATTATGTTTTCTGACAGTAAATTTGTTTCTAGCACATGAAGTAAAATTATATTTACCAGGTATTTGGCAGAAGTGCCCCATGGGGCCCCTTTCTTTGCTCTCCTAACAAGTTTGAGAGTCAGTTTCTAGATTCACCTTCATCTCTGGTGGGCAAGTCTGGGTTTGAGTCCCAGAGCAAAGAGATGACTTGCCCCCGGCCACAGCTGGGAGAGAACTGGACGAGGAAATAGAAGCTCCAATTGAAATATCTATTACCCTTCCACCCTTTGAGCCTGTTTCCTCAACTATGAAGTCAAGAGGTTAGACCAGACATGGAATGAGGTCCTCACTCACTAGCTTCACGACCTTGAGCACGTCACTGAACCTCTCTGGGCTTCTGTCCTTACAAGTTTGACCCTCTCCACCTCGGCTGACCGGTGAGAGTATCAAAGGGGCTGACCTGGATGATGGTGCCCTGAGGAACACAGGGCTGCCAAGAGGTATATGCCGTTCCTATCTTGAAGATGCTGGGTCTGCCTCCCCGGACGCCTCCTTGGTGAGGAAGGTACGTGCTTTGCAAGCGCAACATAGTCTGATGATCCCTGACCCAGCGCAGGTTGGGGCAGGGAGAGCAAGGCTTTCTTCTGTCTGTGAGCAGCACGATGATGAGGCTTTGAAACGTCTGAGTTTGCTGGGGATTGTGACTTTTGGTGCTGAAAACTCACTGGTGTGTGAACCTCATGTTCCGCTTCCCTCCCTTCTCGTGTGTAAGCAAGCGCTGAGAAGACCCCCAGGGCAAGCGCCGAGTCCTGCTCCCGCTCCTTGCTTAGTGCCTAGAGATGTCTCGCATGGTTCAGCTCCTTCCTCTGTGCCTTTGCCTCCCTCTCCTGCCCACCAGGAAACTCCCAGGCTCAGGATCAGGGACCCAGCTCCATCACTGACCTGGAAGGGCTATTGTCCTTCCTTGTTCTGAGTTCCCTCAGTCATAAAATGAGGGCATCGAGAAAAATCAACTGATTTTCAAACCTTTCCATGTTCAGTGACCCTTGACTTTTCTTTCTCCCCTTATGACCCTTTCTCCTGGTTTATTTCATACTGACAGGAAGTTTCTATTAGTGATTGTTTGTATGTGACCAATAAAAGGTGTCAGAGCCCAGAAATTACTCTTTAAAATATCCTCTGTGAAAGTAAGACTGAGATGGGAGATGATTTATCTGTGGGCATGTGAATGTGTTTATGTTATAAATCACCCACGTGTCTTCAAGGTTAGAGATGGTAGCACATTAAGAGTTCTCAAGGCCAGCACAGGGAACTCTGTTCAATATTATGTGACAGCCTGGATGGGAGGGGAGTTAGGGGGAGAATGGATACAGGTATATGTATGGCTGAGTCCCTTTGCCGTCCACTTGCAACTATCACAACTTAACAAAGTTAAGTTGTGATATTAATTGGCTATGCTCCAATACAAAATAAAAAGTTTAAAAATAAATCCATCATTTGAAAAAAAAGAATTTTCAAGGCCTTGTGAATAAGTGGGGAGGGAGGGTTGGATGAACGTCATTCTAAGCAAGAGTAGTTAACCTCTCTAGAGAGATGATTTAAAATACCCCATCTAAGACTACCCATGCCGCACGCGGGCCACATCTGATCCAACCATGCCTCCCGCATGGGGGCTGCCACGCTGCCCAGCACACAGGACGTGCTCACTCAATACCCTCTGTAGGAGGCCTTCATCTTCTCAGTGCCGTGCTGCTGCCTGGGACAGGGGCTGCCATGGTCACCGTTTATGCCTCGAAATAGGTGACAGCGTAGAGAAGACACCAGAGGAGGCAATAAGTAAAGATCCTCTAGGAAGATAGATGAGGACAGCAAATTACAGACCCGGGCTTCTGAGTGAACGCCTCAGAGGCAGCAGCCCGTGCACGCGGGAAATCGTGCAGCGAGCGATGGTGCCTTCTCAGCCCCCGCTCCTGCTTCTCTCTTGAGCCCTGAAGCCTGTTCTGCCTCAGCCAGAAAGGAATCATGGCTGACAGTGAGGTTTCAGCCCTGCTTAGATAAATCCAGCCCCCTCATCCTCTGTCACCCTCTCCTCCTGCCCTCAGTCTTTCCCAGCATCAGGGTCTTTTCCAATGAGTTGGCTGTTTGCATCAGGTGGCCAAAGTATTGGAGCCTCAGCTCCACCGTTTCAGTGGACATGAACTTGGGCAAACTCCGGGAGATGGTGAGGGACAGGGAAGCCTGGTGTCCTGCAGTCCATGGGGTCACAAACAGTCAGACACGACTTGGCGACTGAACGACAGATAAATCCATGAATCACGATGGATGTGTTTTTAATGTTTGAGGTGAGGTCAAGGAGACTTGTAACTCCCAGGAAGCTCCTAGGTTTTCTGTTCGGGGACTGAACACTGGCTTTGGCTCTTGAATGTCACCTGGCAGAGCAGGGATTTCCTTAGTTCACCTGCAGTGTCTTGCTCATGAGGTGCTGGTCACAGAGCACACGTTTTCTCGCAGACGCGGTCCTCCTGGGAGTCATGGACCCATCTCCGCAGTGAACCTGCCAGTGCCCTCTGCTGGGCTGAGAGCATCCCGTCCAGAGTCCTGTTGGTTCTACCTGCACAGGGAACACCCCCACTTGACCCACCACCTAGATTCTGCCTCGACATTTTGCCATGTTGGCTCCATCCAATATCTTCCCAAGATTTGTATCTATCGATCCATTTTATTTCCTTGTATACATTTCAAAGTAAGGGTTTCCCTGGTGGCTCAGATGGTAAAGAATCTGCCTGCAGTGTGGGAGACACGGATTCAATCCCTGGGTCGGGAAGATCCCCTGGAGAAGCAAATGAGGACCCACTCCAATATTCTTGCCTGGAGAATCCTTCAGACAGAAGAGCCTGGTGGGCTACAGTCCAAGGGGCCACAAAGAGTCGGACAGGACTGAACGACTAACACTTTCACTTTCTTTCATTTCAAAATGAGTCGCAGACATCGGCACACTTGCCCCCCTAAACATTGCCACATCCACATCTTGATTTATTTTTAGCCTGGTCATCCTGGGTTTTGTTGCTCAAGCGGATGCCTGGGGATGTCACTGAGGGAGGTCTGAGGGTGAGGACAGGCCTGTGTCGGGTGGCCCTGCCCAGAGCTGGGGCCACTGTCCTGCAGCATCCGTGGGGAGGGCCTGCTGTGGCCACCTGTCGCGTCCCTGTGAGTCCACAGGTGACCTTACCCATCCCTTCAGTTTTCCCGTCCTTCATGACCTTGACCTTGTGTGGTCAGGAAGACAGCCTCAGCGCTTGTGGGTGAGGGGGTGGCTGGCCGTACACTGCCGGTCGTCCCCTCACCCGGTCTTCAGACCTGCTTCTGCATTCTTCCGGGTGCCCTGGGCTTGCTGCTCTGTTAGCCAGCTTCCCGAGGATCTGGTGTTGTTTACAGCTGTCACCTCTCCATTCAGATGAGCAGGGGAGGGGCGGTGCGGAGGAGATGGCTGTGTGACCGCAGAGACTGGCTGGGACACGGGGCGGGGGAGAGGGAGTTGAAAGGAGAGTGTGTGAGTGGACGAGGCAGGCCCCGGACGCTAAGGGCCACATCCTCTGGGACGTGGACGTGGGAGGGGCAGGGACCGGCAGCAGGCTGGTCGCCCTGGCTGCTCACTTTTGGCTGAGTTGGTGAGAGTCTTCGGGGAGATTGAAGGGAGGGGCTTTGGGGTCAACAGTGGGGCTGTGATCGTCCCCTACCTGCTGGCTGATCCAGGCCCACTGCTGTAGCCCTCTGGGTCCTTGTTGCTGTCGTTTAGTCGCCAAGTTGTCAGACGCTTTGCGACCCCATGGACACTTGCTCGGATGACACGGGAGAATGTGCCAGTTCGGAGCTCGGCTTGGCCCAGAAGACCCTGGCCTTGTGTGCCCAGTGAAGGCAGTTGGGTTCTGCAGCTCCACCACGGGGGCCAGCTCAGGCTCCCGCACCTCCATGACCACTGCCACGGGGTCATTAGAAATACATGGAGGTGTAATTCTGGCTCCCCTCTGATGGGGCAGCTCTGATGCTTAGAGTGGGACCCAGTGATGCTAAACCTCCTGCAATGAACAGGACCATCCTACGTGATGAGTGTCCTGTCCAGAGTAGCACTCTCTTAGAGGAACACTTTGTCAGGGGAGAAGACGTTGCCCTAAAATGTAGCCCCCAAGGCCGGGTAGACAGTCCTGGGAACACTTCAGAGCTGAGAACATGATGTCTTCAGGTCTTGCCCAAACTGCCCACTGCTCCAAACCTCCTCTGTTTAGTCCCATAGTAAAGTGGGGCTCAGAGCTTCCCAGGTGGCTCAGTGGTAATGAATCCGCCTGCAATGCAGGAGACGCAGGATACTCGGTTCCAAAGATCCCCTGGAGAAGGAAATGGCAACCCACTCCAATATTCTTGCCTGGAGAATCCCATGCACAGCGGAGCCTGGCGAGCTACAGTCCATGGGGTCACAGAGTCAGACACGACTTAGCGACTAAATAACAACGAAATAGGTGCTCAGTTGCCTCACGCAGTGGGTCAAGGGGTAGACGTGCACAGCCCCAGGGTTCTACGGTATAAAGCACAGAAGTCATTGCCATCGGCCCCGTGCCAGCAGCTGCTTGTCCACTCCCTCCACACTCTGTGGCCAGGACACGGCTGTCCAGCCTCTGGGCAAAGGCCCGGCCCAGTGACCCTGCTGCCTGCTCTGCACGAAGGGGCCGCCAGGGTCAGGCGACACACCAAGGCTCCCCTCACCACCCACGGCGCCACCTTCAACCCAGTGACACTGCACTGGCAGGGCCGCTGGCCGGGCTCGAGTCGGCCAGCAGGGCCGGCTGCCCGAGGACAGGCTGGCGCTGGAGCCAGAGGCCACAGCACGTGTTTCCAGTGGGGCTCCCAGGCCAAGAGCCTCTGCCCCTTCCTAGCACTGTTCCCACTGGACCTGCCCGGCTGCCCAGCACATTAGCATTTAAATACGTCCAGAGCCCTCTGAAGCCCTCTTCCCGCACTGAATCCACAGGGGAGGGCCCGCTCGAGTCTTCCCCAGTCCTCCACTCCCTTCCCTCCGAATGGCCCTTACTGTATTCACCGGCATCTGTATGTGGCATTAGCTGAGCCAAGGAGACAGGGCGCCTAGCAACCCAGAGGGGGCTGCAAAAGAGGTGGGAAGGAAGTGATTTTCATGTAATTATTCACTCCTACAAAGGCCGTTGTCAGGTACACACTGGAAACACAGCTGTTGTATTATTCTCCTAACCTACTTCTAATCTTTTGGGAATATTTACCCATATAAACAGCCCAGAGAAAGAGCTTAATTTCAACCCTTTTCTGCCAAGCTGTATGTTTTCACCTCAGTGGAAGGCTTTATTTACAGAAGTTGTGTTGTATGTGTGTATTTGTATGTCTGTGTGTGGCTGTCCGTCTGAAAAGGAAATGTTAAAGAAAGAAAAGGCTGTAGGTCATCATGGGCCTAAGACGGCCTCCGAGCTCTGTCCTGGCGGCGAGGACAGCCAAACGCCACGTGTGCCATCGGGTCTGGCGGTTTGAGCACCTTCTTGGCCTGGTGCTGGGCGGGCTGGGGAGGAGGGAAAGCCCCGGGAGCCTGTTTTCATAGCACATGTATTGGAGAAGTGTTAACCGCCAAGAAGAGGTGCTTGTCCACTCCCTCCACACTCTGTGGCCAGGACACGGCTGTCCAGCCTCTGGGCAAAGGCCCGGCCCAGTGACCCTGCTGCCTGCTCTGCACGAAGGGGCCGCCAGGGTCAGGCGACACACCAAGGCTCCCCTCACCACCCACGGCGCCACCTTCAACCCAGTGACACTGCACTGGCAGGGCCGCTGGCCGGGCTCGAGTCGGCCAGCAGGGCCGGCTGCCCGAGGACAGGCTGGCGCTGGAGCCAGAGGCCACAGCACGTGTTTCCAGTGGGGCTCCCAGGCCAAGAGCCTCTGCCCCTTCCCAGCACTGTTCCCACTGGACCTGCCCGGCTGCCCAGCACATTAGCATTTAAATACGTCCAGAGCCCTCTGAAGCCCTCTTCCCGCACTGAATCCACAGGGGAGGGCCCGCTCGAGTCTTCCCCAGTCCTCCACTCCCTTCCCTCCGAATGGCCCTTACTGTATTCACCGGCATCTGTATGTGGCATTAGCTGAGCCAAGGAGACAGGGCGCCTAGCAACCCAGAGGGGGCTGCAAAAGAGGTGGGAAGGAAGTGATTTTCATGTAATTATTCACTCCTACAAAGGCCGTTGTCAGGTACACACTGGAAACACAGCTGTTGTATTATTCTCCTAACCTACTTCTAATCTTTTGGGAATATTTACCCATATAAACAGCCCAGAGAAAGAGCTTAATTTCAACCCTTTTCTGCCAAGCTGTATGTTTTCACCTCAGTGGAAGGCTTTATTTACAGAAGTTGTGTTGTATGTGTGTATTTGTATGTCTGTGTGTGGCTGTCCATCTGAAAAGGAAATGTTAAAGAAAGAAAAGGCTGTAGGTCATCATGGGCCTAAGACGGCCTCCGAGCTCTGTCCTGGCGGCGAGGACAGCCAAACGCCACGTGTGCCATCGGGTCTGGCGGTTTGAGCACCTTCTTGGCCTGGTGCTGGGCGGGCTGGGGAGGAGGGAAAGCCCCGGGAGCCTGTTTTCATAGCACATGTATTGGAGAAGTGTTAACCGCCAAGAAGAGGCAGAGTAAGGGAGTTGTATGGTGCTTTTGAACTGTGGTGTTGGAGAAGACTCTTGAGAGTCCCTTGGACTGCAAGGAGATCCAACCAGTCCATCCTAAAGGAAATCAGTCCTGAATATTCCTTGGAAGGACTGATGCTGAAGCTGAAATTCCAATACTTTGGCCACCTGGTGCGAAGAACCAACTCATTGGAAGAGACCCTGATGCTAGGAAAGATTGAAGGCTGGAGGATAATGGGACAACAGAGGATGAGATGGTTGGATGGCATCACCGATGTGATGACGTGAGTTTGAGTAAGCTTCTGAGTTGGTGATGCACAGGGAGGCCTGGCATGCTGGAGTCCATGGGGTCGCAAAGAGTCAGACACGACTGAGCGACTGAACTGACTGACTGACTTGGTACCCCACTGTGTACTTTGCATTCATTGTGTCTCTCTTTTGTGGACAAGGAAGTTGGGGCTCAGAGAAGTGAAGTAACATGCAGATAAGTGGCAGCCTGGGTCTACCTGACCCCGGAGCCCAGGCCCTATCCATGAAGCCCCAGGGAGATGGGGAACCAGGCCCCTGGGAAGAGCCATCTTGTGTAACGTAGTCTCCTTTGCACAAAGCTTCAGTGCCGCCTCCCCACAGCAGGCTGAGTTACAGAGTTTTGTTTGTCTCTTTAGTGTGTACATCTCTCCAAGGCTAAATAGACAAGAAATGACCCTTCCTGGGAGTTAGTTTTTTCTCATGCATAAAAGGGGGATAATCATTGCACCAGACCGCAGCAGTGAGTCACATGCCTGTGAAGTGTGTGGAACCCCCCACCCCCTCCCCGGCATGTCATCAGTGCTTCTGGAGGTGAAGCTGATGCCTGATTGCTGGCTCCTCTTGCTGGTACATCCCTGGCAGGTTGGGTCACCACTGGGCTTGTCAGAGGCCTCGGAGCATCAGTGCAACCAGCGCCACCTCCTCTGGGACGCAGGGAAGGACAGGCCAGGCCCCCCTGCTGGCACCGGCTTTGATCCCAGACAGAAGTGCTGCCCTTATGCTCGCCCGGGTGGCTGTTTGTAGACATGAAAGCAGGTTCCTGGGAGAGCTTCTGTCTGCAGCCTGCGCTGCCTTAGACACGGCAGCAAGTCACGTCTGCAGCTCCCGTCCCCTTCCAGCCGCCTGAGCAGCAGGTGCCGTGCCCCTCACGGAGCGGAGCCCTGGCCCCTGCCGCCCTGTGCTCCGTGCCCCGCCTCACGCCACTCTTCGCGCTCCCCTCTCCACCGGATGATGTGTTCCGGAGTATCTGCCCACCTTTGTTGTCTTTCTCTCCTGCTCTTAAGAGAGGGGAGGGCTGGAGCTCCTGGGACTTCGCCTGGCACATAGTGGACACCCCGCCTTGTGTACTGTGGGCAGAAAAGGGAAGAGAGGCTCTTCTCTCCAGATTTGTGGGGACAGCTGGATCCTGAGAAGGGATGAACATTGACTAAGCAACCTGCTGTCTCTCGGAGCTCACGGCTGGGTTTCTGAGCACGTCCTCTGCGCTCTCCGAGCTCACGGCTGGGTTTCTGAGCACGTTCTCTACGCTCTCCGAGAGCCAGACTCTGTGCTGAGTATTTGTTCCCACACACATCTCACTGAGGGGCTTCCCCGAGAGCTCAGCGGGTAAAGAATCCTCCTATAAGGCAGGAGACACGGATCGATCCCTGATTCAGGAACTCCCTGGGGGAGGAAATGGCAACCCACTGCAGTGTTCTTGCCTGGAGAATCCCATGGACAGAGGAGCCGGGTGGGCGACAGTCCACGGGGTCACAAAGACTCGAACATGACTCAGCTACTAAGCACGACGCATCCCATCGAATCATCTGTGCTTGAGAGAAAAAGCGAGGGACTCACCACGCATGCACCATGACCCCTTCTCCATCCCCCCATTCGGGAGGTCCCTTCTCTCCAAGAGGTGAGAGAAAGACGTGAAGCGTTCCCCCTAAACTTCCAGGAGATTAGACACTCTGTTGATACATGGAAAGGTCAAGGTGGGCAGGCATGTGCGCCCCACACACAGCAGTCTCTAACCTGGCTGTGATGATGCCCTCCCTGGGGCAGGGGCCAGGTCACAGGACGTGGACGATGCCTTGTACACTGTAGAGTGCAGTCCATGGGGACAAGGCAGCAGGAAGTAAATGCCCAGCTTGACAGTGTGCCCCCTGATCTTGGTAGAGGAGGCTGTGTCCTCATCCGCCCATCCTTCCTTGCTTCTCCCAGCTGGGCCCCGCTGGTCCAGTGGGGAGGGAAAGTTACACCCCAGTCTGCTGTTCTTGGCACCTGCTATGTGCCAGGGCTCACTGGAATCAGTTGCTCCGAGCTGGTTGCCCCAGAGCTAGAGGGCGGGACCACCTCTCTTCCAAAGGGGCCCTGCCCCCCAGATTCCCATGCAAATTTGTTCTCCAGACCTCTGAATGAAGACTGCCCCCAGCTACACGGCCAGAACGCCCCCCATTCACTGCCGCAGATCATGGGGACTGATCCGGTTCTCAGCTACTGACCCAGCTTCCTTAGGGTTTGTTTGTTCAGTGGAGACTATTTCCCCTTCAGATTGTGTCAACAACTCGGAAGCCCTTTGAGCTGAGCTGTTCCCCTTGTTGCGGGAGATGCCGGTCAGTCAGTGGGGCTCAGTGGCCTGCTCTTCCTTTCATGGAGATGTTGCCTTTGTCCTGTTGACCTCACAGTCACAGGGCTGTGTGAACCCCTGCCGAAAGTCCAGGCCTGCCCAGCACCCCAGAACGCCCCGGCTTCTCTCTTCAAAATGTGGAGCCAGGACACCTTGGGTTCAAACCTGACCCTGTCCCTCGTTAGCTGTTTGACCATCTATGGGTCCATTTCCTCTTCTCTAAATATGGAGATAACAATACTCTCTAGTGAGATGGTTATGCAAATTATGAGATTTTCCCCTGAGAGCCTCGCATACACAGTAAGGTTTTCAACAAATGGTCACTCAGGATTCCCACTTCCTAAGGCATCACCAGACTGGTCGAGGGTTGATGAATGTCCTGTTGGCCTGCTCTGTTAGCCTCACTTAGCCCCTTCTGTCAGATCGTCGCAGTGGCTTTACAATATTGTGTTGGTTTCTGCCATACATCAATATGAATAAGCCATAGGCGTACAGACGTCCCCTTCCTCCTGAGCCTCCCTGCCTCCTCTCACCCCACCCCACCCCTTTAGGTTGTCACAGAGCACCAGGCTGGAGCTCCCTGCCTCTTACAGCAAATTCCCACTGGCTGGCTGTTTCACATACGGTAATGTGTATGTTTCCGCACTGCTCTCTCAATTTGTCCCATCCTCTCCTTCCCCCACTGTGTCCACAAGTTTGCTCTCTGTATCTGTGTCTCCATTGCCGTCTCCTGCAAATTGGCTCATAAGTACCATCTTTCCAGATTCCATGTACATGTGTTAATATAGAATATTTGCTTTTCTCTTTCTGATTTTTATAATGAGTCTCTAGGTTCATCCGCCTCATTAGCACTAACTCAAATGTGTTCCTTTTCATGGCAGAGTAATATTCCATTGTATGTACCACGTTGTATGTATGTACCACAGCTTCTTTATCCATTCATCTGTTGATCAACATCTAGGTTTCTTCCATGTCCTAGATATTGTAGATAGGGAACCACGGAGTCTTAACCCCTGGACCACCACGAAAGTCCTGCAGAGGCTATAGATACGGTGCTTGGTCGAGTGCTGAGCATCCTCACACCATGGTCCTGGGATCTGACTTTGTTTCCCGGTTCAGCAGCAAACCTGTCTTTTGCTTCTCCGTAACATTTCCTGGCCTTCCGGAGGAGAAAAGGGAATCCACTGAGGTGGCAAGTAGGGAGACTGAGGCAGAGGAGGACTTTAAAATATACCCATTTCTCTCTCAAATCTTTTTTTTTAAACACTTTTTCCTTCCCCTGGCTTGTTTCTTTCAACACTTAAGTGTCCTAAAGTTTCTACCATTTGGAAAAAATCCTCCCTGAATCTGTTTACTCTCATGGCTATCCTATCTCCCAACTCCCCTTTCTTGAAAAAATGATTTTAATGAGTCTTCTTCCCATTTCCCCCTCACCACATCTCAGTCAACTATGATCTGCTGGCATCCTCCCCCATCATGCCCAACTCACACACACACACACACACACACACTTCATGAAACAGCTTCCCCTAAGCTCCTCACTTAGCTCCAAAAACACTAAACCCAAAAGCTCTGTGTTACAGGGGGAAAAAATGTATGCACCTCTTAGATCAAGAGACAGCATTGTGAACTTTGCTCATAATAAGTATTTGTTGAATGATTTAACAAGCAAGCAAGTCCAGGGTAAAGTAATGTGGGCTGTGTAATCAAATCCCCACACAGAGGAAATAGTGATAATTTGCCTAGAAAAGGGAGTGTTCTGGAGGGTTCTTCAAATCTGTAAAGTGATGCCACATGAGAGAGGGAGATATGGCCTGGGTGGCCCCAGAGTTGGGAACTCCAAAGGTAGATTTCCTCTCATTTTAAGAAATGTGCTAATGGTCAGAATTCTCTGAAGAGGGAAGGGGCTGTGTCACAAGTTAGTGAGCTCCCTGTCACGGGCAGTAATCAAGCAGAGACTGTTCTGTCAGAAGTTCCAGAGGAGAGTCCTGTGTTGGGTGGGAGTTTACGGCAGAAGGCCTCTGGAATTCCGGGGCTGGTTAGGCGTGCTTCTCTAGAGGCAGGTTTCCCTGGATTCATTTCTGCCACTCTCAGCTGTGTGGTCTTGAGCAAGTTACTCAACCTCTCTGCTCCTCAGTTTCCTCAGTTGTAGAAGGGAGCTAATAATAGCCCCTCCACATGGCGTTGGTGTGAATACTCAAGTGTAGTAACGCATACAGGGTTCACAGCAGTGCCTGGCACGTCGGACATGCTTAGCAAACGTTTGCTAGTATTCAAATTGGTATAAAACCTTATTCTCTTTTTTTTTAATATAAATTTATTTATTTTAATTGGAGGTTAATTACTTTACAATACTCTATTGGTTTTGCCATACATCAACATGAATCTGCCACAGGTGTACACATGTTCCCCATCCTGAACCCCTCTCCCTCCTCCTTCCCCATACCATCTCTCTGGGTCATCCCAGTGCACCAGCCCCAAGTATCCAGTATCATGCATCGAACCTGGACTGGCGATTCATTTCATATATGATGTTATACATGTTTCAATGCCATTCTCCCAAATCATCCCACCCTCGCCCTCTCCCACAGAGTCCAAAAGACTGTTCTATACATCTGTGTCTCTTTTGCTGTCTTGCATACAGGGTTATCGTTACCATCTTTCTAAATTCCATATATATGCGTTAGTATACTGTATTGGTGTTTTTCTTTCTGGCTTACTTCACTCTGTATAATAGGCTCCAGTTTCATCCACCTCATTAGAACGGATTCAAATGTATTCTTTTTAATGGCTGAGTAATACTCCACTGTGTATATGCACCACAGCTTTCTTATCCATTCATCTGCTGATGGACATCTAGGTTGCTTCCATGTCCTGGCTATTATAAACAGTGCTGCGATGAACATTGGGGTACACATGTCTCTTTCAATTCTGGTTTCCTCAGTGTGTATGCCCAGCAGTGGGATTAAAAATCTAAACGTAAGATCAGAAACTATACAACTCCTAGTTCTGCTGATGGACATCTAGGTTGCTTCCATGTCCTGGCTATTATAAACAGTGCTGCGATGAACATTGGGGTACACATGTCTCTTTCAATTCTGGTTTCCTCAGTGTGTATGCCCAGCAGTGGGATTAAAAATCTAAACGTAAGATCAGAAACTATACAACTCCTAGAGGAGAACATAGATAGGCAAAACACTCTCTGAAATAAATCACAACAGGATCCTCTATGACCCACCTCCCAGAATATTGGAAATAAAAGCAAAAATAAACAAATGGGACCTAATTAAACTTAAAAGCTTCTGCACAATAAAACCTTATTCTCTAGATGACACTGGATTCTCAAGCATCAGTCTCATCAGCTGCATTTGGGTTGGAGCTGCGGCGTTTCCTGATGACTTCTAAAGTGGAGCTCAAAGAGAGCCCGAAGGAGTGTTAGACAAATTACCGTAACTCCTCTTGTGTGTGTCACGCCATCCCCTGGCAGTTCTGTCAGACGGACACTTGGAGAGTGAGAAAGGAGTTTCCACATGAACCACACAGGAAGCCCCCAAGTAACAGCTCTCTGGAAAAGTGATCAAGAGGCGGTGCCTACCCCCTTTCTTGTCCTTTCACTGTCCTCTGGCTGAGTGCATGGGGCAGAGTGGCAGAAGCCTCCAGACCTGTAGGAAAACTGGGGGCTTCGTTGTAACTGGGCCCCCTGGTGAATGCCCCCCACCCCCACTAGACACTGTAAAACTCTGTGAATTCAAAGATACCCAAGAGAGCTTCTCTCATGATGGTCTCACCATCACAAGAAAAATGACTCTTGACTTCAGTAGTCCTGAGAGGGAAGTTTATTCTCCACTTTGCTGGTGTCGAGACTAAGCCTCCGAGACGTTAAGTAACTTTTCCAAGCTCACACAGCTAGAGCAGGGTCCTAACACCCAAATTCTTGCTGCTTGGTGAACTACTGTCCAAAACCTCCAGAAATTTCTGGATTTAATTAAGGACATTTATATTTAATCATCCTGAGAATAGAACTTCTAAAAACCACGTTTCTGAGATGAAGACATTTGATTGTCCCTTTTTGGAGTCTTTTGTGGGGATTGGGCGTGGGCGGGGGATTTCAGAGAACGGGGTCACCCCGCCTCCCTACCCCCTGGCCATGCATCTGACTTCTCTCTCTGCCAACTTCTTTGTGCCCTCCTACAGGTCTGGGTAGATGCTGGGACGCAAATCTTCTTCTCCTATGCCATCTGCCTGGGTTGTCTGACCGCTCTGGGAAGTTATAACAATTATAACAACAACTGCTACAGGTGAGCATGTCCCCAGCCCTGCCCGCCCGCTCTCCACAGAACCCGGGAGCCCTCCACGCTGCCTGGCTAGTTGCTGTCATCTCCCATCACCCTTGCAAGGCTGGGTGAGGGAAACAGGCCTGTCAGAGGAGGAGAGGCAGGGGGCCAGCCATCCAGGTGGGGCAGGGGGGGACCCTGGGCGATCTGATAGCCTCTCCCAGCCCAGGGTCTAAGAGTGGTCCATCAGAGGAGCTCAGAGAATAACAAACGTGATCAGAGCAATTTCCAGGCTTCAGAAGGAGTTCATGCCGGGAATTGTGTTCAGGCCTCCATCCCACCCTCTCCAGCAGAGCTTTATCCCGGAGCAGATAAGGGTTTGGCCCAAGGTCACACTAAGGTCACACAGCTAGTTGAACCCAGGTCTTCCAGAACTGAGGGCCTTATTCTGCTTTCTGGTCAGGAATTTCTTTCCTGCTCCTTTCGCTCGACTGTAGGGTCCTGTCCAGTCTGACCTGGAGTGGCCAGTGCCCTGCTGCCTTTTTCTTCATGGACCTTCCTCCCCACCCCCAGCCTCCTGCACCTGCTGCGCCTGGTGTGGAGAGGGGACCCATGCTGGGCTGAGCCTGGGCTGTGTGGCCCTGGCTGCCTGGTCCTCATGCCTGCAGCCTGGGTTCTGCCCTGAGGCTGAGACCGCAGAAGTCCAAGGACTTGCCCAAGGTCAGCCAAAAGTGTCTGGCAGAAGTGAACTTGGCACGTTGGTCTCTAGCCATAGGCCAGTGGCTTTTTTGCTGAGGTCTCTACACCTCTGATTCCATGCCCGTCACAGACACAGATGGTGAATATGCAGGGCTGGGCAGATGGCACATCTCTGCCCCCAAGATCAAGAGCTCCTCATTGTAATGTGAAAACTCGTAGACTCGTGGTGATGATGCTGTCCCTCAACACAGATTCACTGGAAAAGGAAGGATTTTTCAGCAAATGTTTCTGAGCGAGGATAAGTATTTTGGTAGAAATAGTTAGGATGGAGCCTAATGCTTTGCCCCACATATGCACCATAGTAAGTGCAGGAAAACTAAAGAGTTAAATACTTTTTTAAAAAAGGAAACCATCCTAAAATGAGGAGTAAAATACTGTTTTCATAAGGAAAAAGATATGGAAACACCCAAAATGATTAGGTCAGGAAGAGAAATGACACACTGATTCACATAAATATCTAGAACTTCAAATTTTATAGAAAGACACAAAAAACTATTAAAGAGCCACTTCTGAAGAGAAGCATTGAGATGGAATGATGGGCTTTTTCTACCTGTACTTTCCCATACAATTTAAATGTTTTGTCTTGTCTTTACTCTTGAGTACATATAGATTTTATAATCCCTAAAAAGTCACATTAATACAAAGGTTATCTATATACATTCTGCATAACATCTCCAAACAAAATATGAAAATCATCTACAAAATTAAAGGACATAATAACATGTGATTCAGTTCAGTGCAGCTGCTCAGTCGTGTCTGGCTCTTTGCAACCCCATGGACTGCAGCACACCCGGCTTCCCCGTCTATCGCCAGCTCCCAAAGCTTGCTCAAACTCATGTTCCATCAAGTCATCACTTGATGGCATCAAGTGATGCCATCCAACCATCTCATCCTCTGTCGTCCCCTTCTCCTCCTGCCTTCAATCTTTCCCAGCATCAGAATCTTTTCCAGTG
Source organism: Cephalophus harveyi (assembly GCA_006410635.1). Taxonomy (NCBI): domain Eukaryota; kingdom Metazoa; phylum Chordata; class Mammalia; order Artiodactyla; family Bovidae; genus Cephalophus; species Cephalophus harveyi. Next base: position 291,927 of record SJYT01039283.1, on the reverse strand, counting down.
AGTCAGCTCTTCGCATCAGGCCAGAGTACTGGGGCTTCAGCTTCAGCATCCGTCCTTCCAATGAGTATTCAGGACTGATTTCCTTTAGGATGGACTGGTTTGATCTGCTTGCAGTCCAAGGGACTCTCAAGAGTCTTCTCCAACACAACAGTTCCAAAGCCTCAATTCTTCAGCGCTCAGCTTTCTTTATAGCCCAACTCTCACCCCCATACATGACCACTGGAAAAACCATAGCCTTGACTATGTTTGCCTCTGTTGGCAAAGTACTGTCTCTGCTTTTTAATATGCCGTCTAGCTTTGTTGTAGCTTTTCTTCCAAGGAGCAAGCATCTTTTCATTTCATGGCTTCAGTTACTACTGGAGTGATTTTGGAGCCCAAGAAAATAAAGTCTCACTGTTTCCATTGTTTCCCTGTCTATTTGTTGTGAAGCTATGGGACTGGATATGCCATGATCTTAGTTTTCTGAATCTTGAGTTTGAAGCCATTTTTTTCACACTTCTCTTTCCCTTTCATCAAGAGGCTTTTTAGTTCCTCTTCGCCTTCTGTCATAAGGGTGGTGTCATCTGTATATCTGAGGTGTTGATATTTCTCCTGGCAGTCTTGATGCCAGCTTGTGCTTCTTCCAGCCTGGCATTTCACATGATGTACTCTGCATATAAATTTAAAAAGCAAGGTGACCAATATACAACCTTGACATACTCCTTTCCCTATTTGGAACCAATCTGCTGTTCCAGATCTGGTTCTAACTGTTGCTTCCTGACCTGTATATAGGTTTCTCAGGAGGCAGGTCAGGCAGTCTGGTATTCCCACCTCTTTAAGAATTTTCCACAATTTGTTGTGATCCACATAGTCAAAGGCTTTGGCGAAGTCAGTGAAGCAGAAGTAGATGTTTTTCTGGAATCCTCTTGCTTTTTCCATGATCCAACGGATGTTGGCAATTTGATCTCTGGTTCCTCTGCTATTTCTAAATCCAGCTTGAACATCTGGAAGTTCTTGGTTCACATGCTGTTAGAGCCTTGCTTGGAGAATTTTGAGCATTGCTTTGCTAGCATGTGAGATGAGTGCAGTTGTGAGGTAGTTTGAACATTCTTTGGCATTGCTTTTCTTTGAGATTGGAATGAAAACTGACCTTTTCCAGTCCTATGGCCACTGCTGAGTTTTCCAAGTTTGCTGGCATATTGAGCGCAGCACTTTAACATCATCTTTTAGGATTTGACGTAGTGCAGCTGGAATTCCATCACCTGCACTAGCTTTTGTTTGTAGTGATGGTTCCTAAGGCCCACTTGACTGCATTCCAGGATGTCTGGCTCTAGGTGAGTGATCATCACACCATCGCAGTTATCTGGGTCATTAAGATCTTTTTTGTATAGTTCTGTGTATTCTTGCCACCTCTTCTTAATATCTTCTGCTTCTGTTAGGTCCATACCGTTTCTGTCCTTTATTGGGCCCATTTTTGCATGAAATGTTCCCTTGGTATCTCTAATTTTCTTGAAGAGATCTCTAGTCTTTCCCATCCTATTGTTTTCCTCTATTTCTTTGTGTTGATCATTTAGGAAGGCTTTCTTATCTCTCATTGCTATTCTTTGGAACTCTACGTTCAAATGGGTATATCTTTCTTTTTCTCCTTGGCCTTTTGCTTCTCTTCTTCTCTCAGCTATTTGTAAGGCCTCCTTACACAACCATGTTGCCTTTTTTGCGTTTCTTTTTCTTAGGGATGATTTTGAACACCACCTCCTGTACAACATTACGAACCCCTGTCCATAGTTTTTCAGGTACTTTGTCTTTCACATCTAATTCCTTGAATCTATTTATTACTTCCAGTGTATAATTGTAAGGGATTCAGGTCATAGCTGAGTGGTCTAGTAGTTTTCCCTACTTTTTTCAGTTTAAGTCAATTAACATGTAACATGATACTCAAAATCAATTAACATGTAATATGATACTCAAAAGGGTTAGTTCCCTACTAATGTAATGAATAGAAACAGATCTAAATGAAAAATCCTAAAACACCAAGAAAAAGATCATAACACTCTCTGAAAATAATCAGCTCATTTTCCTCCACCAGCAAATGAGCTGTGATCTGAAAATGAACCCTCGGTGTAGGTGAGGGTACAGTGGGAGGACCCATGTCAATGTGTGGTGGTGGGGTGGGGCCTTGGATGTGATAGCCACATGATTCGGTTATTGTGATGCTCAAGTGGGAGCCTCATTTCTGAGGACTTTGGTCAGTGATGAAGCCCCTCTCAGGTTATCCCCATATTTGAGGGAAGGGAAATTGAAGCTGATGGATATGGTCCCCCCTGCCACCCGCCAGCTAGGTATGGTGGACCTGGACTCTGGCCACGGTCTGCTAACCTCCATCCAGCACTGCACCACATCTTCTCAGAAAGCTGAGTCTGTAATGGCTTTGCTCACCCACTTGTTAAGCCAACCACGTGCTCTATGTGTCACTAAGTGTGAGACTCCCAGTCGCTACCTTGAGAGGTACAACTCCAGTCTATAGAGGTTGCAACTTGGCAAAACCGAGGCAAAGGAAGGGGGCAGACCCCACATGCTGGAGGAAAGGCCACAGGGGAAGCCAGCGAGCTCTCTTAAGAGTCCCTGGGCTGTTGGGCAGAGAGGTCACTGGGGACCACTGGACAGAGGGATGCTAGAGAGGAGGAGGGGGAGGGCAGTGAGGCCAGGTTGCAAGGCAGACTCTCATCCTTCAAGGTGTTTACAGGAGGCGGGTCTGGGACGTGAGAGGTAGAGCCCTGTCAGCAGTGAGACGGATAGAACCAGGGTCGGAAGAGAAAGGCATGGGCACAGGGAGAGCACCGGCAGGCCTCTGGTCCAGGTTGAGGGTGACCCCCTTGGGATGCTGGAGAGAGATGCTGTCCGCATCCGTCTGTCAGCACATCAGCCGCCAGCCTGCCTCTGTTGTGTGCCGGGCGTGGCAGAGATCTCTAGGTCACCTCCTGCTCAGCCTTCAGCTTCATGAGGACGCAGCCTGAGTCCTCCTGTTCATCATCGTCCCTCCAGCCCAGGAGAGTGCTGGCCGAAGTGTAAGGAAGCGGGGAAAGAGCCATGCCATTATGCAGATGGGAACACTGAGGCTCGATGCAACGTGGCTTTGAACCTGCGCGTTTCTGGCTCCTGAACCCTTATTCCGCACTCCCAGGCCTAGCCAGTTCTTTCCCAACTACTAAAATCAGCAAGGATTTGGCCAAGACTCTGGTGTCATCAGGCTGTGTTTTGGGACAGTGGCAGCTTTCTTCCCTGCCAAGCACGTGGGTGAAATATGCTGACTGCCCCAGACCCCTTCAGCTCCCCCACCCAACAGGCAGGTTTTTTTTTCCCCTTCCCATCAGCAGAAGAAAGCAAATCGCCTGTGACATTGCAAAAGTCTGAGGGCTCCTTTTATTTCCATTTCCAAATTGTTCTGTGAACGGATCTTCCTGACTCAGAGGGAGTAAATTAATACCCTCTTCTGACAGCATAATAGCTTCTGGAGGTCTTCAAAGCCCAGCTCAGCTCCTGCCAACTTCAAAGTGCATGTTATGTAGCTTTTCACCTAGAAGGTGCCCTGTGAGGAAGGAATTAGAGGGCTGCAAATGGAGCAAACCAGATGGGGAAAATCCTCACTTCAGAACACAGGCCGCTGGGCTCTCTGCTTGTAGGTGGGAGTGCTCTGAGGAAGGGGAGCATGGGGACAGAGCTGGAAGGGACCTTGGATCTGCTCAGAGCCTGTGCCCCACTATGGGCTCTGAGGGAAGGTGGCGACCTTGCAATAGGGACACTTGTTTCCAACAACCATATGAATACCCAAAGGTTATTTCCCAAAAGGCAGGATTTAGAAGTCTGAATTCTTAGGGAGCACTGTTTCTGTGTAGCTCCTAGGAAAAAAGTGGACTTTGGTGTCTGAGACAGCTGGATTCACATCCCAGCTTCAGTGTGTTGTTAAGTCTCTAAGTCGTGTCCAGCTCTTCGCGACCCCGTGGACTGCAGTACACCAGGCTCCTCCGTCCTCCAGTATCTCCCGCGTTTGCTCAAATTCATGTCCACTGAGCCAGTGAGGCTGTCTAACCATCTCCTCCCCGTCTTCTCCTTTTACTTTCAGTCTTTCCCAGCATCAGGGTCTTTTCCAGCTTCACCAGCAGATGACAGAGAGCTTGAGTGTTTGTCTATCCTCCCTGGGCCTCAGGATTCAGTGACAGTGCTCAGCACTTCTGGTCCAAAAACACAGAAGAATCCCAGCATGGAGAGGCTGTGGAGAAACCCTTTCCTCAGCAGTGCTGCCTTGCTTTGCACTGTTTCCAGGGGCCGGAAACAGGCGTGCAGGACAGACTTACCTCAGCCTTAGGAATAACTTGGCCTTCCTGGGCTGAGCTGACTTTCCCTCAGAGTGGAGGTGATCGTGTGTGCTAAGTTGTTATAGTCGTGTCCAACTCTTTGCGACCCTATGGACTGTTGCCCACCAGGCTCCTCTGTCCATGGGATTCTCCAGGCAAGAATACTGGAGTGGGTTGCCATACCCTTATCCAGGGGATCATCGCAATCCAGGGATCAAACCTGTGTCTCTTAGGTCTCCTGCATTGGCAGTTGGGTTCTTTACCACTAGCGCCACGTGGGAACCCCAGAAGGTGATCAGGCCTGCAGATAAAGTCTCCAGGCTTGGTAGCCCAGATTCTGTCCACAGTGCCTGAAGAGTTCTGTAGAAAAGACCTGTATCAGTCAGTCACTGCTGCAAGAATGCTGTGTAACAAGCATCCCCAGAACTCAGTAGCTAACCACCAAAACCACAACATTTGCTTTTATTGCTCATAAGTCTGTTGGGGACTCTGTCTTTCAGGCTGTAGGTTGGACAGGTTTGGCTCCAGGGTCCAGGCAGGGCTCAAGGCCATGCCATGTGTACATTCTGAGGTCCAGGCTGCAGAGATAGGAGCTACCCTGGGAAAGTGCTTCTCATGGCAAATCACAGAAGGGGTGAGGACAAGACCAATTGCACAAGTGCATCTCAGCCCTCTGTTTATGTCACATCTGTTGCTATCTCATGGGTCAAAGCAAGTCATGGGGGTAAGCGCTCAGTCAGTGGGGCTGGGAAATACACTCCACCCCAGGGAGGAAGGCGTGGAAGTGACTGCTTGCTGGAAAATGACTTAATTGATCACAAGGCCCAGGAGACCCTCTTATCCAAGCCACCTTGTCATCTACCAGTGAGAGCAGGCCCAGAGAGAAGATATTGCCAGGAGAATTGGAACCCCAGTCTAATGCTCTTCCCACCATGCCCTTGATTCCCAGGGTCAATGCAAGGCAACTGAGGGTCACAGTCACCAACATCAGTGTAGCCTTTGATTGCATTGCAAAAAGTGTGGTGTCAGGAGAAGAGCAGGTGAGAGTCCTGCTCTGTTCTTGAGTCTAGTGCTCAGTCCTGGATGTGACACTCTTGAAGAGGGACAAGCTGGACTGAATTTCAGAGCACAAACAGGATCGCTGGTAAGGGAGCTGGGGGGTTAACTGAGCGAGCTAAAACCTCAAGGAGCTATAGGGCCTCTATCTTCAGGTCTTTAGGCTGTCGGGGAGGTTAGAACTAACACTTCCCAGAGAAGGTGGATGTGGGTCGAACAGAGCGTGAGGAAGTTCTTACACTCTCAGCGGCAGGAACCATCCAAGAAGTGAAGCGCCATGGAGCAAGGTGGGCAGTCCTGCTGGCTAGGGTCATGGTGGGGATGCTCCAGGCTGGTGCTGCTCCAGGGAGGAGGCTGGACCGACCACCAGGGCCCTCCCTGTAAAGTGAAGCGTCACGGGTGCTGTAAGCCTGACTCCCACGTGCATGCTCTGTGGTGGCCGAGGTCCCGGGAGTCTGATCCCCTGACCTGCCTGCGTGAGGGTGCACGGCCCCAGGTTGGAGGGCCCGGGAGGTGCGGGCTCCGTCCTCTTCCTCTTGGCGGAGCCTCGTCGGTTTTAGTGTGGACTCTCCTGCATCACGGCTTTGTGCTGGTGCTTCTCTGCTGTGGACCCTGGCCAGGAGCAGGGGGGCAGTCACTGCCCTGGTGAAGCAGCGCCCCCGCCGCCCACCTCCATGAAGAGTCTGGCCTGGGAGGGTCTGCTCCTTGCAGCATCAGAGTGGAGGCTTGTATGAGGTCTGGGAGACACTGGGCCAGGAGGGGTGTCTCTCCTGAGGCCTCTGTGCTGGCTGGGAAGCAGCCCTTTCTTTCAGAGGTTGCTATCTTCATGCTTTGAGCTCCCAGAAAATCAATCCTCTCTCACTTCCCTTGGTTTTCTCTCCTGCCAGGAGTTTGGAGAAGCGTTGGTTTGTCTCCAAGTCTTTCCTTCCTGGTGTACGTTTTCCCACTTGCCAGCCTCCCTTCCTTCCCACCCCCTGTCCGTGCTTCTGGTCTGCAACTGACGTCACCTTCTAGAAAAATGCGGGAGAAGCTGTGTGACCGTGGGCCAGCCACCTCTGCTCTCTGAACCCCGAGGGCTTCCTTGGCACTAAGACAAAACATGCCAGCTCTGTACCGGTTCCGCCCACTGGATTCTGACCCGAGCCCCTCTCCCTGCTTCCCCCCCAGGGACTGCATCATGCTCTGTTGCTTGAACAGCGGCACCAGCTTCGTGGCCGGGTTTGCCATCTTCTCAGTCCTGGGCTTCATGGCATATGAGCAGGGGGTGCCCATCGCCGAGGTGGCAGAGTCAGGTGAGTTTGCCGAAGTGAAACCATGGCCTTCCTCCTCAGCTCGCTCTTCTCCTGGGCTCAGGTCTTAGGAGGGGGCCCCCTGTCCATCCACAGACCAGGCTCCTGCAGGGGAAGCCACCAGCCCAGACCACCACCACTGTCGCCTCGAGAACCACGGGAGCCTCCACTGGCCTCCCTGCCTCCACTGTTGTCCCCTCGGCTCCGTGCGTCGCTCTCCTGCAGTGGTTGGGCTTTGAAATGCAAACCTGACCATGTGCTCCCCTGGTGAACAGTCCGTTTTGGCTTCTCATAGGGCTGACCTCTCGGCGTGGCCCCCAAGGCCCTGCCCTGCCCAGCTCCTGTGGTCTCACTGCCCACCTCGCTCCCCAGGCTCACTCCCCACCACACCGCGGTCCCCTTTCACGTCTGTGGTTGCCCCCTCCCTCCCACTCCAGCGCTTTTGCACATACTGTTCTCCCTCTGCAGGAAGGGCCCCTTTCCCTTTCTTCATTTTATGGGTAGACTCACCATGAGTGTGACTTTCTTCATGTAAAATGACACGTGTTTGTATCAAACACACCGCAGGTAGGGTAGTTGCTGCTGAAGTGATTGTGCAAAATGTGAATCCCCTTGATTCACATGGTTTTGAACCCTGGGACAATTCATTGTATAGTGTTATAAAGTACAAAAATAGTTTGTATCTACATGACAGAGTTAGACGCTAACCTCCGTACATCTAAATAGGTTTCTCAGCTACAGAAATGTCTGGTGAGACAGACAGACAGCAGCATCACAGGGGGTCCAGCCTCCCTGGCTTCTGTCTACTCAAGGCTGCTCATGACCCCCATTTGTTATGACAGCCCCTGCCACCCGCAGGGCTGCGTTGCCTCCATTGAGAACTCTAGTCCATGACGTGGCTGCTTTTGCCTGACATGCACAGATAGGAAGTACCCCTCTGACCCACCAAGCTGGGCAGGGTGGTGGGTGTGGACCCTGGATCAGGAAGCTGGTTGCCGAGCTCTGCTTCATGGCCCCTGGGGCTCCACCTTCTTCTGCATGATATCTGTCAGAGAGAGAGAGAGAGAGACAGTCGCTGCTGAAGTCAGGGGACCAGAGCTGGACCAGAGGATATTAATATGACCAAAGCTGTCTATCATAGATTGCACACTCTGGGCAGGAACTGCCTCATATGATCCTCGACTCAGCCCCCCAAGGTGGCACTTTTGCTACCCCTGTTTTACCAGTGAGGAAGCTGAGGCTCAGAGAGGTGTGGTCACTTACCTAAGGTCACATACACTGCAAGGAACAGGGCTATTGGATTTGATCCAGGCCACGCTCTGAGTGCTCCGTCCTGCAGCCCGCGGTAGGCAGGCACCTGGCACTTCACACAACACCCATGTTCCTCCATGGCAGTGAACCGCAGCGCAGCCCTGCGAGGAGGGAGTGGCACCTCCTCCACGGGACCTATGCCTGCTCGGAGAATCTGCTGCTTCCTCTGTAAAACGAGCAAACTAATGCCAAGCTCGGGTCCTGAGGGACACAGCATGTCTGCAGCTCTGTTGTTGCTTTTTATCGTTATTTCCGGTTGATAGATGCATTTTAAAGATGAAGCTCAGAGTGGAGGTAGAAAGGAAAAGAGCCAACTAAGACAAAGTTTTTTCGTTTTTCAAATTGTAAGCATACTTGCTGTAGGAGAATGTTTAAATATCGACAAAGGAAAAAGTCTCCAGTCTGACTCAGACTGCGCTGTGAGGTTCTCTTGCCAGGTTTCCATACATAGACTGCTATACCTATATTAATGAAAACTGGATCGTATTCGGTTTTATTTTTCCATTTACAATAAAGCATGAGAGTTTTCCTCCTCAGTAAGTAGAGATCTCAGCATCCCAGATGGCTCATTGGTAAAGAATCTGCCTGCGGTACAGGAGGTGTGGGCTCAATCCCTGGGTCAGGAAGATCCCCTGGAGGAGAAAATGGCAAGCCACTCCAGTATTCCTGCTGGGATAATCCCATGGACAGAGGAGCCCGCCGGGCTACAGTCCATGGGGTAGCCAAGAGTCAGAGATGGGTGAGCACAGATAGTTTAATCGTGACTTTTCATGGCCAAGTGAGATTCCACGGAATGGATGTGCCATAATTGGTGTGTGGTATTCCCCTAAACGGATGTACCGTGAGTGACTTTCTCTGTCTCACCTGTCAGGCCCCAGGCTGGTTGTTCATATAACACTTCATGGAGCACCTACAGCACCTCTGCAAGGCAGGCTTTATGAAGGCTGTGCAGAATGTGCCCCGCGCAGCTCCAGGGGACGCCTTCCATGTAGACAGCAGTCCTGGGCTTTATGCTGCCCGTTAGAGATGAGGACACTGCTCTGTGGCTCAGAGCACGCAGCGGTTCCTCTACGGTCGCACAGAACACAGGTGGTGCAGCCTGGCCTGGCTGTCATCTCCTCTGCTTCAGCCTCTGTGTCACTTCAGGTGCTAAGGAGGTACGCCTGCTCTGTGCTTAGGGGTGTGAAGCAGACCAAGACGCCCTCTAGGAGTTCCTGCCTTTTGCAGAAATTGCATATTGCAAGTACGCAGCCCTGTCACCTTGCTCAGCAGGATCTTACAGGGAAAACTGTAACTTTCAATACCTAATTAGAAGGATTTAAAAGTTTTTATCAGAAGAAGCTGGGAGAAAGAAAGGAATACAAAGGAAGTAGGGAATGTTACAAGTGTCAGTCACTTTGCTATATCCAACTCTTTGCTAGCCTGTGGACTGTAGCTCACCAAGCTCCTCTGTCCATGGAATTCTCCAGCCAAGAATACTGGAATCAGTACCCATTCCCTTCTCCAGGGGATCTTCCCAACCCACGGATTATACCTGGGTCTCCTGCATTGCAGGTAGATTCTTTACTGCCTGAGCTACCAGGGAAGCCCAGAGTAAGTAGAAGGAAAGAACTAATTAAGGTAAGACATGCAAGCAATAGAGAAAAATTTCAAAGGGAAAATTTTGTATTATAAAAGATAGCAAAATTTATAACACCTTGACAGGACTAATGAAAGGAAAAAGGAGAGAAAATACAAATTACTGCTATCAGGAATGAAAGAGGAGATATGGCTATGGGTCCTGCAGACATTAAAAATGAGAATAAGGAAATACCATGAACAACTTCAAACTAATGTGCTTGATAATGTAAATTAAATGGGCAACGTCCTAAAAAATACTACATAATTTAGTTAAGCTAACTCAAGAAGAAACCGAAAAACTAAATGGCTTTGTATTTCCAAAAGAAATTGAATTCATTGTCAAAAATCTTTCTACCAAGAAGACTCCAGGCCCTGCTGTTTCACTGGTGAATTCTACTAAATGTTTAAGAAGAAGTAATGTCAGTCTTCTTGTTCAGTCGCTCAGTCATGTCCAGCTGTTTGTGACCCCATGGACTGCAGCACACCAGGCTTCCCTGTCCTTTACTATCTCCTGGAGTTTGCTCAAACTCATATCCATCGAGTCAGTGATTCCATCCAACCATCTCATCCTCTGTCGCCTCCCTTCTCCTCTTGCCCTCAATCTTTCCCAGCATCAGTCTTTTCCAATAAGCTGGCTCTTAGCATCAGGTGGCCAAAGTATTGGAGCCTCAGCTTCAACATCAGTCCTTCCAATGAATATTCAGGGTTGATTCCTTTAGTATTGACTGGTTTGATCTCCTTGCAGTCCAAGGGACTCTCAATAGTCTTCTCAAGTACCACAGTTCGAAAGCATCAGTTCTTCAGTGCTCAGCTTTCTTCATGGTCCAACTCTCACATCCATACATGACTGCTGGAAAAACTATAGCTTTGACTAGACGGATCTTATCAGTCTTAACACAAAGTCTTTTAAAAATTAAAGGAAGTATCTGAGGACAGTGACAACTGTATAGCTTCTTCTTATCCCAATTTTTTCCTGCAAACAACAAGATAAAACAGGAAGGGAAAAGTATATTCTACACAAAACTGTGCCTCCTGGATAATTTGAAGACAGAAAATGTTGAAGCTGCAGATAACTGTGACAGAAAGAAAAATCACCAATCCCAGCACACAATATCTGCTGCAAAGGCAAGCTGAGAAAAACCGTGGGACAGACGGAAGACAGAGGGAAAGGATCTGGGAGTGATTTGGAGCAGTCACCAGAAAGATTGAATCTACTCTCAGTCTGAAAGTCCTGGAAAGGATCCTGACAGATCCTTTAGCAGGGACTACAGGGGTTCAAAGTAGGTGTGATTTTCAAGGAGTAAGGACCATTTAAAGGCATAGGCACATTTTAAAGGAGCCATTTGAAACATAAACCTTGCCGAGAAAAAAAGAGGCGGGGGGCAAAAAGAAAGAAGAGCATCCTTTTATAGGGAGATGGTGAACACATGCATGATGAAGGGAGCCCAAGAAAAAGAGATAAAATGTAAAGTTCTGCAAAAAAAAGAGAACCAGGGACTTTCCTGGTGGTCCAGCGGCCAGGACTCCACGCTCCCAGTGCAGTGGGCCAGATTTCAAAGAAACAGATAAAATCCTCAAGGCTTCCAGGCAAGAAAAGATCAAATAACTTATAATAGCAAAAGTATTAACCTAGCACCATACTTTTTGAAACCACCATACAAAGCAAGGCAACTATGGGATAGCATTTTTTAAAACTTCATGTTAAGAAGTAAAAACCAGGATTTAATATCCAGCCATGTCTTCATGTATGTTATGGCTATATATGTTATATATAGTATGTTAAAGCTATATAGAAAAGCCATTTTTAATGTGCAAGAACTTATAGACTTCTTCTGATGTTCTGACATTCTTCTATCAGAGCATGAATGTCATCCAACCCAATAATGACTGGTAAAAAACTCCAGAAAAAGACTTATGTTGAGCTCTTAAAATATATAAAATATGTATGTATATGTATGTATATGTATAAGATCAAAACAAAGGTAGGGAAGAAGATAGAGAACTAGTGTAGAAATACGCTGCATACTGTTACAAAGTAGAGATCATTCAACCAAAACATAGAAGGAGGAGGCAAGAGAAGATAGAAAAAACTCCCTGGTGTATGAGTAATAAGTGGTGGTAGATACTGGTGGGTGTGGGGGACCTGAAAAGACAGATATTAAAGGTTTAAATAAGGGACTAAGGGCCTAAGAGCATTAAAAAGGGTACAAGTATGAAGTTAACCACTAGAATAAAAACACTGTTGTTCAGTTGCTAAATGAGTCTGACTCTTTGCTACCCCATGGACGGTAGCATGCCAGGCTCCTCTGTCCATGGGCTTCTCCAGGCAAGAATCCTAGAGTGAGTTGTCATTTCCTTCTCCAGAGGATCTTCCCAGACCAAGGACCAAACCTGCATCTCCTGCATTGGTGTTTTTTTTTTTTTTACCACTGAGCTACCAGAAAAGCAACATAAGCCTTCCTAAAAAATAATTTTTTAAAAAACCAGAATACACAACTCATATTCATATGATATATACATAATTATATATTGTCAGTCAAGACCAAATATATCAATCTTGTCAGTAAAGGTGAATGACCTTAACTCATCTACTGAAAGAAAAAGATTTTCAGTTTGACTCACAAAGTAAGACCTATGCATAGGTATACTGTGTTTTACGGTGCTTCATTTGTTTTATTTTTGGATTTTTTACAAGCTCATGGTTTGTGGCAACTCTGCATCAAGCCACGTCTACCAGCACAATTTTTCCAACAGTATTTGCTCACTTCATGTCTCTGTGTCACATTTTGGTAATTCTCACAGCATTTCAAACTTTTAAATTATTATTAAAACTAGTGGATGAGGGGTTGCTTTTTATGAGTGAGTAAAGAAAGTGGTTTCTTGAGATCAAATATACTACTGGTAAAGATGTTGTGACATTTGTTGAACTGACAGCAAAAACGCTGGAGAAGACTCTTGAGAGTCCCTTGGACAGCGTGGAGATCAAACCAGTCAGTACTAAGGGAAATCAACCCTGAATATTCATTGGAAGGACTGACACTGAAGCTCCAATACTTTGGCCAGCTGATGCGAAGAGCTGACTCACTGGAAAAGACCCCGATGCTAGGAAAGATTGGGAGCAGAATGGTGCAATGAACATGAACTTGAGCAAACTTTGGGAAATGGTGAGGGACAAGGAGGCCTGGCGTGCCACAGCCCATGGGGTCACAAAGAGTCAGGCATGACTGAGCAACTGAACAACAGCGGTAAACATAACTGCTAAAGCAGCAGCAGAATTTCAGAGGATTGACTCCAACTTTGAAAGAAGTTCTACTCTGGGTACAAATGCTCTTCAACAGCCCTGCATGCTATAGAGAAATCATTTATGAAAAGAAGAGTCAATCGATGGCAGGAAACTTCATTCTTGTCTTATTTTAAGAAATTGCCACAGCCACCCCAACCTTCAGCAACCACCACCCTGATCATCAACATGATCAGTCATCAACATCTCAGCAAGACCTCCCCGCAGCAAAAAGACTACGACTCACTGAAGACTCAGACGATGGTTAGCGTTCTTCAGCAATAAACTATTTTTTAATCAAGGTATATACCTTTTCTTAGACCTACTGGTATTGTTCACTTGGTAGACTAGACTATAATATAAACATAACTTTTATATTTGCTGGGAAACCAAAAAATTCATGTGACTCGCTGTACTGGGATGTTCAGTTTGCCGTGGTAGTCTGGAGCTAAACCTACAACATCTCTGAGGTATGCTTATCTATTCTGTATATAAGAGACACGCCCAGAACAAAGTGACTCACAAAGGCTATAAATAAAGACGGAGTAGCATGCAAGCCCCGGAGAAGGCAATGGCACCCCACTCCAGTACTCTTGCCTGGGAAATCCCATGGATGGAGGAGCCTGGTAGGCTGCAGTCCATGGGGTCGCTAGAAGTCGGATGCGACTGAGCGACTTCACTTTCACTTTTCGCTTTCACACAATGGAGAAGGAAATGGCAACCCACTCCAGTGTTCTTGCCTGGAGAATCCCAGGGACGGGGGAGCCTGTTGGGCTCCTGTCTATGGGGTCGCACAGAGTCGGACACGACTGAAGCGACTTAGCAGCAGCAGCAGCAGCAGCAGCATGCAAGCCCACGTGCATTAAGGATGACAAAGGATAATACTTTTTAATGTTAAAAACCACAATTCACAGTGAAGATATAGCACACACACAAATATATGCACCAAATAACACAGCAGTAATCTTTATGAAGCTAAAAAACTGCAGACAATGCAAGGGGACATAGAAATAACCTAACAATAAGAACTTACCAAACACATTTATCAATAAAAGTGCAGGAATGAAATGATTATATTCCTTGTCCAGAAAAATAAGAACAGCAGCAAAATGAGCTAAAAGACAGCTCAAGGAAGGAAACAACAAAAAGCAGAAAGTAATGGAGTAGAGAACTGGGTTTTTTTTTTAACGATGATCAAGAGGGGAAAAAAAAAACCAGATGATCAAGGGAGGGGGGGAAAAAACCAGGTTGGAGGGTAGAGAACATACAAATAGCAAAATAAGAAATTACAAAGGGGAAGTAACCATTGGAGCAGAAGACATTTTTTAAAATCATAAGAGATTACTTTGCAATCCTCTTTGCATATAAATTTGAAAACCTAGATGAAATGAATATTTTCCTAGGGAAATGGAGATTGCTAAAACTGACCTCATTTGACTTAGAAAGTTTAAACAGGCCAATTTCCATAGAAGAAACAGACAAAGTTACTGAAGAGCAACCTCACAAGAAAACATCAAGCCCTGATGGCTTCTCAGAGGAATTCTACCAAACCTTTGAGACCAGATAAGATAGGCCCAGTGCACTATAAATTATTCCAGATTATTGAAAATGGAGGAAACTTTCCTAATTCATTATCTGAAACACATAGTATTGAAACCTAAACCAAACAGGCAATGCCAAGAAAGAAAACTACAGATTAATATCACTCGTGCATATTGATGCCAAAATACCAAATAAAGTATTAGCAAGCTCAAATCTAAAATATTAGAATCCAGAATCACATTAAGAAGGTAATGTACCATGTCCAAGTAAGATTTATTCCAGGAATAATGAAAGGTTGATTTAATGCTAAGAAAGCCATTAATATCACACACCATATTAATAGTCCAAACAAAGTAAATCATAATATTATCTCCATAGATGCGGAAAAAGTCTTTGAAAAATTCAACATTCATTCATTATAAAAAATAATCAAGTAAATGGAAATTAAAGGATATTTTTAAAAATAGGTGGGTGCATAAAAGTTTAAAAATTAAAGAGAATGGTTGCCTACAGTGGTGAGTGGAAAGGGATAGAAAAACGTGAGGAATTAAGAAGTAACGAGAAGGAAGAACACCTTCTCTGAGTATTTATCTTCAGTAGCTCTTACTGAGAGCCACAGTATTGTTTCACAGAGCACCCAAGACAAATAGTTACTTTTTTGTGGGTGGAACAAAATATAATACAAATAATAATGAATGAACTTAGCTGTATTACAAATGCATAATGCAGTCATTCTGAAAAGAATGGGAAAGAAAAGAGTTAACAAAAGTGAATTTCAGGAAGCAGTATGTTGACTGAACATTGTAAAGCTAAAAACATGTTCCATATTGTACGGAAATTCCTAGAGACTATAATAAGGCAAGAAAAAGTAAATGTATTAAGATTATAAAGGAAGAATAAAAGCTGTCTTCATTCATAAACAACATGATTGACCACACAGAAAATCCTAAGAAATCTACAAAAAAAATTTTTATACCAACAGCAAACAATTGGGAAATTTTTTATTCTGCTTTTCACAAAATGTAGTTTAAAAATGAAAAGGTAAGCAACAGACTTGGAGAAAATAATCATAATGCTTTTGTTTCATAAAGGGTTTGTATCCCAAATATATTAAGAATTCTCACAATTCAGTAAAAAGGAGCTACCCCAACTGAAAATGGGCAAGAACACAGGAGGTACTTCACAAAAGAAGATGTTGACATGTAGCGAATTCCTTGATAGTCCAGTGATCAGGACTCCTTGCTTTCACTGCTGAGGACCTGGGTTCAGTCCTTGGTTGGGAACTGAGATCCTGCAAGTCACAACATGGGCAAAAAATAAATAAATAATTTAAAAAATAGTAAAAAGATTTATTAATGGACAATAAAGATATGTGAAGATACTTCACATTGTTAGTCATCAGGGAAATACAAATTAAAAACATAATGATATAGCACTTCATATCCACTATAATGACTAAATTTAAAAGACTGACAACCTCAAGTGTTGACAAGGATGTGGAGCCCCTGAAATTCTCAGTTGTTGCTGGTAGGAATGTAAAATGACAGAGTCACTTTGGAAATCTGTTTGGCATTTTTTAGAAAATCAAACATACGATTCCCATATGACCTGGTAATACCCCTCCTAGGTAGGATGAACAAAGCTAATCTCAGGTGGAAAAAAAAAAAAAAGATCAGTAGTTGCCCAGCACAGAGACGGGGAATGAGGTTGAGAGACTGCAGACGTGTGGCAGACGTGCTCTCTGCTCCCGTGGCGGTTATCTGGGTGTCTCCGCGTTTCAAAACTCACTGAATCGTACACTTCAAATGAACACTTATGATAGGTAAATTAGACTTTAATGAGGCCGTTTTTTGCGGTTAAAGATAATGAGGATGAATGTTTCTTGAACATTTACCTTTTTAAGCGCTCTCCATAGTTTTGCATTGTCACACTGAGCTCCAGCTGCCTTCTTAGGTAGGAATCCATTGCTCCCGTTTCCTAGCTGAGGAGACAAGGGTGAAGCTCCCAGGAAAGAATGGGGATTTGAACCCTTGGCCACCGTGCTGCAGGGCTAGAACATTGGACTCCCATCCTGAGGCCGTGCTGTCGAGCCGCCTATTGGGAGCAGTCAAGAGGAGTGAGTGTGGACCTGGGAGATGCTCAAAGGAGAAGGGGGCCTGGGTGGACCAGCATTTGTCCAAGCCCTGACTGCTTACGTAGGAGCCACTGGTCCTTCTGTCACCCTAGACTGGATGAACTAGGATCTCTAGGTGGGCCTGAGAACCTGCATGTTAATAAGAATGCCTCCCACCACCACCTCTCTTCACCTACCCCGGTAAGAATAGAGACATGTCTGTGCAGAGGAGGGTCTGGGTGTCAGACTAACCTGGGCTTGAGTCTTGACCCTTCCAGATCCTTGCTTCCTTCTCTCTGCCTCAGCTTGCTCATCTGTACAATGGGTATCCTTGTAGAACCAGGAGCATGGGGTGGCTGTGAGATGTACATGATTTAAGGAAGAATTCAGCACAGCACCTGGCACAAAAGAAACACTTAGTCCATTTTAGATGAACATAGCAATTAAAAGAGGCACTGAACTCCACTCGGCCCCCTGCTCTCTGCTTCGTCTCCAGGCCCTGGCCTGGCCTTTATCGCCTACCCCAAGGCCGTCACCATGATGCCCCTCTCCCCACTCTGGGCCGCCTTGTTCTTCATGATGCTCATCTTCCTGGGCCTGGACAGCCAGGTAAGTGGAGAGCCCAGGTGGCAGCAGCATTGGGGGCAGGTGCTGCTCCCAGGAACAGATCTGGGGCCTGAACACCACGTCCTGGTTCTGGCCAGTCAGGACCAACCAGATCGTAAAAGACAGGAACACAGAAAAGCGTCTGCTTTCTTCCTTGATCTCTGCATCGGGGCTCCCATGCCATGCCCCAGGTGGCCACTTGGGTGGGTCCTGGGTACCACCACCAGCTCCTGCTCCCCCCACATCTGCACACTGCCCCCACCCGCCTCTGTTCTGCCTCTCCCAGACCCACCCCCACTTGGCGGCCCACCTTCCTCCGTGAAGGATATGGAGTTAGAACTAACAGTTTATCTGTTTGCATTTTCCTTTCTCTTAACGCAAATGTGTGCACTTACATCTTTTCGCCCCCTCCACCCTCCCACTCTCAATCCCCTCTTTGGTTTTCCTGCTGGAATCCTGTGACCTCTTCATCTCCAGAAATCAACCCTTGGCCCCGCTGCTGTATCGTGGCTGGCCTTCCTAAGAGCCCCAGAGAAGGTCTTCCAGCCAAAGCCAGGCGCTCCGAGGCTCTCAGACAGGGGTCTCTTGGCGAGGTGCTCCCCGCCCCCCCACCTGTGACCTTGTGCAAGTCACTCAGCACCCAGGCCCCATGGCTGGTGTGGCTGGCAATCCAGCCGCGTCCTATTTCTTCCCCTGGATGGTTTCTCAGAAACCGCTAAGCCGAGCTGCAGAGGCAACCGGGTGTTTTCGCTGATAACCGTCCCTCCATTGTCACCGGCAGAGGCCTCAGGAGGGATCAGCAGCTTGTGCGACAGTGACAGGCCTGTCTCCTCAGAGGGGTGTGGAGGCCGGGCCTGGGCTCTGCGAGCCCCGGGCTGAGCCAGACCAGCACTAGGGCTGAGATACTCTGTTTGCAAAGGGGGCCTGGGGCCCCAGGGCAGGGGGTGGCTGCTCAGACCACCCCCAAGTGTGCCTGGGCTGTGTCCTCAGTTTTTAATCATGATAGCCACATGGGCTGGTGTGGGGGGCGGGGGGGGGGTATTGTGTTTCTGTTATCCCCATTTTACAGAGGAAGAAACTGAGGCTCAGAAAGGCCAAGTGACTTGACAGGATATGCTCCCAGGCCTCTGCACCTCGTAGCCCATCTGCTCTGATGCCTCTTCAGTTTAAGTGCTGGATCAGCAGCGTCCCCTGAGTCCCCTTCCTTCCCTGTAGACCCTAGAGAAAGGACGAGCACAGCTAGTCTTCCCCGAGAGACGGGACAGCCTGGAGACCAGGAGCCTGGGCGCTGGAGTCTAGACTGAGGTTAAGTCCCAGCTCTTGCCAGCTGTGTGACTCTGGGCTGTGCTGCAGTCCCTTTGCACAATGAGGATGGAAATACCTTCCCTGAGGAGATACACATGGGCCAGAAAGGACACAGAGCCAAGCAGTGGCTCCAGGGATGGGGTGCCCCCAAATAATGACCTCCCAGTGCCCCACAGTGGTGACAGGCCAGCCTCTGGAACAAGACTGCCTGATTCAAATTCAGGCCCTAAAAGGCTAGACCTTTGTGACCTCAGGGCAAGTTACCTACACCACTATGCTTCTGTGTCTTCTTTACAAAAGAGGGACAATGGTAGAACTTAATGCATAGAGATTAAAGAAATTAACATCTGTTAACTACCTAGAACTGAGCCTGGCACACAAGAAGCACTGCGTGTCCACCATTGTTGTTATTATTCATTTATCAAACATTTTCTGAGCTTCTGCTCTGTGCCACTTGAAGTAGATGTCAGTGACATGGCCCCTGCCTTCCAGGGTCTCACCTTTTTGGAAGGAGACAGATCTGAGCAAGCATGGACCCTACAGATGAGAGCTATGGACTGGGCCTGGAATAGGGGCTAGGTCCTGCCCAAGCTGAGGGCAAGAAGAAGCAGTCAGGAAAAGGCTCATGCAGGAGACCTGCCCACAGTGCTAGGAGAACTCGGGGAGGGGGTGAGGGATGTGCTGGGCTATTTGGTCTGAGTGTTGAGGGTTGAGTAGGAGTGTGACTGATCTCACTCCTGGCCCTGTCTCAGCATGGTGGGACACAGATGCATAGTGGCTCAAGCTCTACCATCTAAACTTGCCCAGCCCAAACACAAGAGCTGAGTATTAGCTCCCCCAATTGCCCTCCCCCCAGCAGAAGGCCACCCGCCCTTCGGAAGCAAAGGGCAGGGGCACTGTCACGGGCCTGGAGGATGAAGTAAGTCAGGCCCGCACAGACTGATCAGAGCCCTCAGCTCTCAAGACAGTTACCCAGACTGCCATCTTGCTTCCCAGGCCAAGACTGGATCTCATTTATTTCATCCACCCCAGAGCAAGGCCCAGCACACGGGCACGAGACTGGCAGCATGAGGGAGAAGGAATTCTAGCTTTAGAGTCAGGAGACCTCATCTCAAGGCCTGACTCTGCTGCTTCCTAGCTGAGAGGCTTTGGGCTGGTCATCTTCCCTCTCTGAGCCTCAGGGTCCTCTTGTGTTGAATGGGCCTGCTGGCATTCCTTAAGCACGGGGGGTACTGTTGCTATTCTTGGATCCTCCATCAGGGTGAAGAAGTGTGGCAATGAAGGTGAGGCCCAGGGGGAGGGAAGCCCGGGCTTTAGGGCTGCTGTGTCTGCCTGGAGCCAGGGCCTCACACCACCGTTTCTGCCCCGTCCAGTTCGTGTGCGTGGAGAGCCTGGTGACCGCCGTGGTAGACATGTATCCCAAGGTCTTCCGGAGGGGCTATCGGCGGGAGCTGCTCATCCTGGCCCTGTCAGCCACCTCCTACTTTCTGGGCCTTGTGATGTTAACGGAGGTGAGTGGTAGCCACACAGGTAAGTGGCGTGGACAGGGTAACACGGGGGGCAAGCGCCTGGGCTTTGGTGGCACTAGTGGTAAAGAACCCGCCTGCCAGTGCAGGAGACAGAAGAGACACAAATTTGATCCCTGAGTCTGGAAGATCCCCTGGAGGCGGGCATGGCAACCCACCCCAGTATTCTTGCCTGGAGAACCCCATGGACAGAGGAGCCTGGTGGGCTACAGTCCATGAGGCCATGAAGAGTCGGACACAACTAAAGTGACTTAGCATGGACACGTTTGGGTTAGGCGGATCTGACATCACATGCCAGCTCTGACCTTGACTGGCTGGCTGACCCTGCCTCCAGGTCCGGCCCTTCTCAGCAACTCTTGTGTTCCGTGCTCGTGATGAGTCATCGTGAGACTCCAGGGACGCTCTCATTCAGCACTTGTATAAATACTCAGCTCCAGGTTTCCACCGCCAGAAGGAATAAGACTCACAGTGAGGAAGGCGGGGTTTACCTGGTGATTATGAGCAGCCATGGCACCCCACTCCAGTATTCTTGCCTGGAGAACACCATGGACAGAGGAGCCTGGCGGGCTACAGTCCATGGGGTCGCAGAGTCAGACACGACTGAGCAACCGAGCCCATGAGCATCCAGATGCCAAGGCTGCCCCTTTTAGTGAAACTTCTGGGCGAAGGAGGCACTGTCTGCCGGAGAACCCTCAGCTAGTGGCTTTCACCGGCCTAAAGTTCAGAACAGGCTTCATCACTGAGGAACCTGGACACCTTCAGGCACTGTGTGTTCCAGCTCCAAGCCTCCGCATGTCCCCTCTTGTCTCTGCCAGGCCTGTGGGCAAGGAGGGGCTCATCACACCCCCAAGTTCAGACAGCCTCATAAAGCCATGATTCTCTTCCCTCCTGCAGCATCCTGTCTAATAAATACTTTCTTAAGTACCTTGGGAAGGTGAAATTAGGTATCTTTTTACCCACACTCACAAAATTAATTAATTTTAAAAACTCAAGCTGCTCTCCCCCTCCAAATAACCAAAAAACTGTTGCCAGGAGACACAAAGGGGTTTTGTAAGGAACATGGAAAAAGTGAGGGAATTCAGAATCTGTCAAAGCAGCTGATGTGGTACTGAGGTCGGTCTGCTGATCTTTGTCATTCTCTGCCTCTCAACTCAAGAAAGCCACCTCCTCCTGGAAGCCTCCTCTGCTTTTCTTCCCACCCAGGACGCCATTCTAAGCTCGATCCAGTCTCCATCTGGACATTACAGTGACCTGTCTATTCATCTGCCCCACCAGGCCCCAAGGTCCTCGAGAACAGGAGCCGGCCTTGATCTGTTCTGTGCCCTTGGGCCCTGGCCCAGGGTGTATAATTCCTGCTCCTAGTCATTGTCACATTAATGGGAGGATAATCAGCATTGGAGCAAATGAATGGTGCCACACTTCCCCCCTGCCTCTCTCCACACAGCCAGTGAGCAGGGCCTCATTAAGCGCTGATTAATTACACAAAGTAGAGTCTTTTGTCACGCACAAATTGGGGGGTTACCTGATGCCTTCAAGAGCCTGGTGGGGCTACAGGAAAAGCAGGCATTCGTGGGCATCCTCAGCTTGCAGCAGGCCCGTCGGTGGAGGGCTCTCCTGGACGCCAGCTGGCTGGCCCTGGTACCCTGGCTCACAGAGCCCTCTCCCAGGCCTTGGACCCCAGGCCCATCACGGAGCCAGCACTGTGCCTGCCCTGGACCTGGAATCAGCAGACACTCAGGCCGCACACACCCACCTTCGCCCTCTGCAGAGGCATGTCTGTGAGTGACCACACCGGGAACTTAAAGCTGCCAAATGGGCCGTGGCAGGCTCAGTAATTGCTGGAAGGATCTTCTCCCTCATTTAAACACATTTAAAGCTCTGCTGTAGGGGAAAATAGTTTGCAAATATCTGCTCCTCCACGGAGGTGAGGCGGTGGGCGGCGAAGGTCACAGGCTCTGCAGCTGGACGCCTGGGCCCAGTCCTCAGGCTTACAGCTGGGTGACCGGTGGTGCGGGTTCTCAGCACCCTGGGGCTCCGCTTCCCTGCGTGCGCACCGAGGACCCCAGCAGCACCGGCCTTATGACTGCATGAGGCAAGACCTACGAAAGCTGCTGTGTGGACCTGTAGGAGAGGGCGAGGCTGGAGGCAGGGAGGCCTGTGGGGAGGCCTTCACAGCCCTCTGGAGAGAGGTGCTGAGCCCGCCCGACCTCCAGTCTCCAGTTTTCTGTGTTGTGTCTAGCATTCAGGGAGCAGAGACAAGACAAACCTCTGAGATCCCAGCAACCCCTGAGGGTGGTCTAAGGGTGGTGGGTGCGGCATTCAGAATGCTGGAGAGACCAGTCTGCCCTGGTGGACGTGATTCCAGGGTGGGAGGTGACCACGGGGCAGGGCGCCCCCGCCGAGGCCAGCTGGCTAACCCTGCTCTCCCGTATGTCTGTCTGTCCCTCTTCCCTGCGTCTGTCCGCCCACCCCACAGGGCGGCATGTACATCTTCCAGCTTTTTGACTCCTACGCCGCCAGCGGAATGTGCCTTCTCTTTGTGGCCATCTTCGAGTGCATCTGCATCGGCTGGGTGTACGGTGAGTGGAGGCCGAGCCCGCCACCCCCCAGCGCCCGGGACCTGGGTGGGCTGGGCTTCCCTGTGGCCTGTCTCCATCTCCATCAGCCTCTTCCCCTCAGGGATATCTTGGCTTCTCCCACCTGTTGGAAGACCCTCCTGCTTGTATACCCTTTTGCAGCACAGGGAGGGGTTCCAGGCTCAGGCACTGTAACCTTGGGTCCATCCTTCTGCCCCTGAGGCTCAGTTTTCCCATCTGTATAATGGAGTAGTCATCACCGTGGCTCCCGGTAGGAGGGAGTGTAGACAAACCAGCCAGCCCAGTGACCGGCCCTCAGCACCTGCCAAGTGAGTGGATGAGAGTTGCTGGGCTTGTGAATAGATGCCCACCAGCCCTTCTGTCTGAGCCCCGACCCCCACCCCACCCATGAAGATCAGCCAGCCTGACCCCTCTCAGAGCGACCACCTTCCACCTTTTACCCAGAAACTCCTGACTGAGTCAGGAGGGGTCTCTTCAGAGCCCCTTCCACCCCAGTTTATCCTAACACCGCACATCGCTAACACCCTGGTAGTTTCTAAGTGGTAAGTAGGGTCCCTGCCCCAGTTTGTCTCCTGCTGGGGACTACAGACACTCACAGCCTTTCCTCTGAGGCTTGTACAGAAATTCTCTGGGGTGTGTGTGCCGTGCCCATCTGCTTTATTCTGGACAGGAAGCAACCGCTTCTATGATAACATCGAAGACATGATTGGCTACCGGCCGTTGTCACTCATTAAATGGTGCTGGAAGGTCGTGACCCCTGGGATCTGTGCGGTAAGGGTGCTGCCGGGAGCCACCTGCAGCCCACCACACCCCTACTTCTCCACCCCCCACCCACTTCTCCACCCCAGAGCCCAGGCCTGACTGAGGCCAAAACTGAGGAGGTGATGTCCTCCTGGGGGACCCTCTGTGCACTCAGAAAGTCCAAGGCAACTGATACCTTTCCAAGCCCGTGTTTTTTGGGGGGTCAGTCTCTGGGCTGGGCCAGGGGGCCTCACTAAGACCCCAGTCGTGCCACCAGCTTGCTGTGTGACAGTAAGCAAGTCACCTCTCTTCTTGGGGCCTCAGATTCTGAACCCGCAAGCCTGGGCAGATGGCACCCACCTCTGTGGGGGCTGAGGCATGAAAGACATCTGGCTCTGCTGTTAACAATGAAGCATCAGCTTGAGGGTAACTAGAGGCTCACGCTCTGCCCCTCAGACCAAACTGCAGAGAGGCCTTGGTGAAAGGATGTTTAATTAAAGAAACAAAACCGCTGCTCTTCACCCAGTCCTTGGCTCTGGAAGTATCTCAGAGCATCTTCACCAACCATCTTAGTTCTGAAAGTCAGCTTTGAAACCAGCCCTGAGAAATAGCTAGCAAAAAAAATTTCTGACCGTTTAGAGGCTGTTTAGAGGCCCCTGGGGGGGGTCAAGGAGAGTCTCCTGGGACCGGTGAGGCCTGTTCCCTGGGCTTCTCGCTGTGGACAGGCAGGGTGCCACCTCTCCGAGGCCACCGCACAGGGTCGACCATCTCCCCTGCCGGCCACCCGCGCCCAGGCTGATGGCCGCCCCAGGGACCTCTCACCATCTCTCTGCAGGGCATCTTCATTTTCTTCCTGGTCAAATACAAGCCCCTCAAGTACAACAACGTGTACACCTACCCCGCCTGGGGCTACGGCATCGGCTGGCTCATGGCCCTGTCCTCCATGCTCTGCATCCCGGTCTGGGTCTGCATCAAGGTGTGGAAGACGGAAGGGACCCTGCCAGAGGTGAGCGGCCCGGGAGGAGGGGTCAGTGAGGGTGGGGCGGCGGGGGGTGTGACCCAGGGCAGGGCTGGCTATGCTGGGGAGGGCTGTGCTGTGAGTGTGAGTGTGGCCACGGGAGCCTCTGGGTCCCCGCTTCCTCATCTGGGCCACGGGCGTGATGAGAACGTGCCCCCACCTGTCTCCTGGGGAAGCCTGGCCAGCTCCTCCATGGCAGGGGTTCATCAGTACTGCTATGCTGAGGCCTGGAGATTGAGCTGCCTTCCCTGAGTTCAGCCTCGGTTTTCCCATCTGCAAAATGGGTCAGCAGCAGTCCCTCAGTTGCAGAGGTTGTTTGAGGACTCAGGGAGTGCACAGAGGGAAAGCACCTGAGCCAGGACTTGGGAGAGAGGGGGGCCAAGTGTCAGCTCCTGGCGTCCTGTCGATCCCGTTCATTAAGGGCCCCGTTTCCAGGGCGCAGGGAGAGGGTCTGACATCTGGGGGCATCTATCCTGTGCCGTCATCGTGCAGAGCTCTCTCTGTTCTGCGTCTCCTCTATCGTCAGAGAAATGCAGGCACTTGCCTAAGATCAGACTGCCAAGAATTAGCAAACAGACCATTTTCAACAGTTCTACTGAAGTATGTTCTCTGTATCCTAAACTTCACCCATTTCTGGTTCAATGGCGTATTTTTTGTAGCAGTGTTCTGTGCCGTACCGTCATCACCATAAATCCATTTGCAAACATTTTTATTTATTTACATGTATTCTTAGGTATTCATAAGATTCCCAGTGCCTGTTCCCAGTAAGCCCTGTCCCAAGCCCCAGACACCCAGAAATCTCTCTGTAAGTGCTTCTTCGGGGCATTTCCTGCCAACAGAATCGTGCTGCCCATGGACTCCTGGTTGTTTAGTGAATTTGGACCCCGGCCCATCATAGCCTGGACACCCTCTCTCTCTTCCCTCTCCTTTCCCACCTGCTGGGGGATCAGGAGGTCTGAGTCAGCTTCATGCCCCTTTTGCTAATTGTGTGCTCTGTGCCAGACGCCACTCTAAGCCGTCGACAATCAGTAGGCTGCCGAATCCTCACAGCTGTCCTGTGAGGTGGAGGTGCTTCCTGTCCCCACGCCACAGGTGAGGCAGCTGAGCACAGAGAGGGAAAGCAAGTTACCCCAGGGCATACAGCCTTGGAGTGGTAGAGCAGGTACCCTGAGGCTGTGCCTTCATGCCCCATACCCCTTGCCTGGTTCCGGCCCCAGTGCAGCACCCTGGGGTCTCGGGGCTGAGCTGTGTCTCACAGACATGCGGCCTGGGTGGCAATGCCCCCCAAGGCGAGTGCCAGCCCAGAGTCAGCTCCAGCCAGCCCTGCTGTCCACCCAGGGAAGAGCCAGCACCCAGCCAGGGGGAGCAAGCTGAGAGGGAAGATCCCTTTCTCCAGCCTGCTCCTGTCCCCAGAGCAAGGCCGGGTCCTCCTCTCCTGCAGGGAGTGTAGGGCCAGGGCGGTTGTTGATTCTGACTTGGGACCAGGCGTGTGCAGAGGACAGCTGCCCTGGAGCCTGAATACCTTGGCCCCGGCTGGGCCTGCCAGCGAGTTCACATCCCTCCATTTCCAGAAGGGCTTCCCAGGTGGCGCTAGTGGTGAAGAACCGCCTGCCAGTGCAGGAAATGTACGTGATGCAGGTTCTGTTCCTGGGAATAGATCCCCTGGAAAGGGAAATGGCAACCCACTCCAGTTTTCTTGCCTGGGAGAATCCTATGGACAGAGAGCCTGGCGGGCTACAAGTCTATAGGGTGTCAAGAGTCGGACATAACTGAAGACACTTAGCACACATGCACGCATTTCCAGAAGGTTCTACCAGCTGATGAGAAGGATCTGGGAGGAAAGATGGGGGTCAGAGAGTTGCTATGAGGGTGGGCAGTCTATGCTAAGAGCCATGCACAGGTCAACAAATCTGAGGACACCTCAGGAAAATGACACTCGAGGCGGGTGCCACTGTGAACCTCTTCGACAGATGAGGGACCGAGCTGCAGCGGGTTAAGTTCTTGCCTCAGTGAAGCGGTGGAACTGGGAGTTGAGCCCAGGCACCTGGCTCCAGAGCCTATGCTCCCAGCTCCTATCCTGTGTCAAGATCCTAGCACCTTGCCTGGCACCTAGGAGATGCTCCGCATGATGGTATTATGGGGGGAAGAGGGGCATCCTGCGGTTAATCCCTCTTGGGCAGAATAGGCCTAGCCTATTAGCTGTGGCAGGATCTGAACGTGAAAACAGGACCTTGATCATAAGAAACCAGCACCCCGAAGTCCTTCCAGCCTTCCTGGGGAAAGGGCCCGGGAAGGACCTCCCAAACCCTGGCCTGACGTCTTCTGGATGTGCACGTGAGGCTGAGGTGTTGGGGTGGTGGGGGCCAGGCAGGATCAAGGGGCAGGAGCGTGTGTCAGGGGTAGAGAGGACGATGGCCACCCCGTCCACCCAGCACACTGCCAGCTGCTCTGCGGGGTTGGGGCCTTAGCGAGAACGTTTCCATCTTCAGACACACACCTCCTGTTCCCTCGACGGGGATGACGGCCTTCTATGGGAGACATACCCATTTATGCAGAGACCACTGTATAAATGGCCCTGGAGGCGCTGTAGCTCACCCTCACAGCAGAGTCCCCGGGACGAACAGCTGGCCCATCTCACAGGTGGAACAGCACAGCTCAGTGGCGTTAGGTGACTGGCCCCACACGTAGCGAGGCCAAGCAGGGGCTCAGACCCCAGCCTCCGTGCCCAGGAAGGAGGGATGCGGCCTGGGCACAGCTCCTGCGGCCTGGTCACCTGCAGCAGGCCAGCTACAGGGCAGGCGACTCTGTTCATCCTCTCCTTCCTCACCCAGCGCTGGTACTCTGTGGTCCCCGTGTCCCGGGGTGGGGGCGGGAAGTAGATCTCCAGGTCGACACATTGCCCAGGGCAGAGCTCCATGCCCGGTCTGCCGTTTCCATGCCGCCCCCCACCCCCCACCCCCAGATGTGTCGCTGAGGCAGGCTCCCCAGGGACCCCAACAGCCGCTCTTCTCAGACAGCTCTTTTCCTCTCCAACCGTGTAGAGATTCCGCAAGTTGATGATCCCCAGCGCCGACCTGAAAATGCGGGGCAGGCTTGGGGCAGGCCCACGGACGGTGGCGGTTAATGACTGTGACGCCAAACTCCAGGGCGATGGGGCCGTTGCGGCCATTACAGAGAAGGAGACACACTTCTGAGCGCCGCTGCCACCTCGACGTCCCTCCCCTCGCCCCCTGCCGTCCACCGCCGTGTGTACACGTGAACACCGGAACCGCGTACTTCACCTAATGGTAGAGGCTTGCTCGTTCCTGTCTTGTTTTTGTTTTGCACAGGATTTATTAACAAGTTAATTTTAAGGTGGCCGTGCCCACTCTGGTTTCAAGTCATGCCCCTTCCTCGTCCCATCCCCCCAACTGCCGTGAGAGTAACGATGCAAAGAGATAACCCTATACCGGGACTTCTCATCCGAGGAGGGTGTAACCAGCATTCCTTCGGGGTTAGGAAGAAGTCGTACCATAGGACCAGACGTTTTTATCCTCGGGCTGTGGGGTGAGCGGGTGGGAGCGACGTCTGCCTCCTCCGTCAGCCCCTGAACCAACCTGTCCATGCCCCGCGTCAGCCCAGTCTGTCTGTCTCCACGCCTCCAGGCTTCCCCGAAGCCCCTCCCTTGCCCATCCTCCCGGGCTTCCCAGAGGTGGTGGGTTTGCAGACAGCAAGGCTGTGTCAGAGAAGAAAACGTCCCCGCCAACTCAGGACTCCTGGGCAGCAGTCCCCCCTCTGCCCTGGTCCCACCGAGTGACCTGGGCTCTCCCCAGCCCCCCTGAGTCTCCCCAGCAGGGACGGCTGGGTCAGGTGAGCTCTGGGGGTTTCTGCCTGGCCTGGCCGCACTTCTCCAGGGATCCTTTGCGTGCCTCCTGGGCGTTCAGACCTGCAGTTGATCTTGGATTCTTCTGAAGACTTGCCACTCATCACTCCCTTCTTTAAAGCAAGTTTATCCTGGAAACCATGGGGCTTGATTTCCTCCGTGAAAGGTTCCCTCCCGTGGAGACCAGCCTGGTCCTCGGCTCTGCAGACGGCATGGCTCCTCCAGGCCATCTGCTCGCGCTCTCGGCTCTGCCGCTCCGTCCTCCTCAGCAGGCCGGCTGGAGGCACCTGGCTGATGGTTCCTGGGCTCTGTCCTGCCTGTGGCTGTCTGTCCGACCACTGCCCCTGCTGGGGTCTGCACCATGTGACCCCCCACCAGCCTCCTGGGTCAGAGCTGCAGTCGGGCCTGGAGCTGGGTTTCGTCCTCCGGCCCCTTCATCCCCCGACCTCGTCTCCTCCCTCTGGGCGTGCCCCTGCCCTCTTCCCTCGCCTGCATTCCTGTGACCCCCCGCCCCAATCCCTGCCCACCCTTCCTGCCACCAGCAGAGCCCCGGGATCTTCACAAGGCTTCTCCTCTACCTTTTCCCCAGGAGCCGGCCCTCCTGCCTCTCTGCCCAAGGGGCTGAGGGGCCTCAGAGCTCACTGGTGTGGAGCTCTGGGCTCCCATCCCCTCCCTCCCTTGAACAGCTCCAGGGTCTGGGGCAGCAGCTGGCACTGCTCCGGGCCTCCCTGGCTGGTCCCTCTCTTCCTTAATTGGCTTTGATGTCGAGCCTCTGCCTTGGATCCCGAGTTATCTGGGGACAGGCAAGGTGCATCCTTTATCCTTCTACTTTCTGTGCCCAGTCTTATGCGGTGGCAATGCAAGCCTTCCCCAAAGAGAGGATTTAGTTTCCTGGAATAAACCTGTGTGTCTGATTCACCCAAATGCCCAGCTGCTCGGCCCACAGCAGTCCCCGTCTGAAGCCTGCATTTGCTAAGACAGAGGCCAAGCGCCGCCACCACCCAGGCAGGTCGGGATGTCTGGTTCCAGGGCCCCCCCTTTTGCACACACAGCCTGGCATCTCCTTGACCTGTCTGCTCCAGTGGACCCCGGAAATGGACGCAGGAAGATCGGGGCCCTGGTTGAGCCCCTGCCTGTGTCCGCCCTCCTCGGCTCTTCTCACAATAGGCTGGGGCGGGGTCTCCCCCCCCTTCTGCTGCTACCGATTCCCCACCCACCATGGTCACCGATGCACTGCCCCCCTGCCTCGCTGGGGACGTGCTGCTCGTGTGGCACTCAACACTTCACTCACTTAACAGGACTCGTGGGCCAGGGCAGAGGGAGGGCTTTTGTTCTTCACTTTTTATAATTTCCTACTAGTGTCTGGGTAACTTGGGGTGGGGGGCAGGGAGGGAAACGTGGGGGCAGGCAAAACGTCATCACGGTGACTCTTTTTGATATTCATTAGAAACAATACATCCTTTCTGAGATATTTACAGTATTATTAAAAACTGGAAAAGGTTGTACTGTTTTGCATAATGAACGTTTTTATGGGGTATTCAAAGGGTACACGATTGTCTGCTTACTCATTTTTAAAAATTAAAAGAAATGAACCAACTCTCTGTGGCTCTTCCTGGCGGAGTGGTTGTAACTCATCGGGTGATTCTCCTGGTTCTCTGACTTCGATGACGTTCCTGCAAAACCGTCTGGGTTCCATATTTGAAGGTGGTTGTTTCAACGGAGGGGGCTATCAGTTAGAAACACCCAGGGCTGTTTCAGAAGCCCACACTGCCTTTCATGTGATCACCGAACATGAATGGCTCCTGTCTGCTCAGTGCTTTGCAAGAGCTGTCTTTCTAATCCAGCCATAACCCCACTGTGTTTATTCGCTTCCCCAGGTTGGCTGAGAGCTGTAAATTTTGGAAAACGGGGCTGGGTTTGGTGTTCCGTGGGTTCTATCGAGCACCCCGCATGTTCCCTGCGTGGACCCAGGACTAGGGGTACTGAGACAAGTGGAAGAGCCCTTTGTCCGAGTGCTTCTGCCCTTCCTAGTCACACGGAAGGACGCCTGTGCTGCTCCAGACTGGGGGCGTGTGGAGGGAGAAGCTCTCTGCCTTGGCCGGTCTTCTCCAGCCAGTCGAGCTCTGCAGTGCGGCCCTTGGCAAGGCTGCCCACTTGTCTGGGCCTTGGCTTGGCCGTCAGTAGAGTGGTGAAGAAGATGTGACCCAGAGAGGAAACGTAACCGGCTTGGGATTCTCCCAGAAGTCCTCTACCCTCCTGTCTCGTACTCAGCCCCTGGCACCCTCGCAGGCTGTGGAAACTCAAGCAAGCCCTGGGCCTGGGCACCTCCTGACCCCACAGGGAGCCGAGTCAGGCTCTGTTGTCAACTCTTGGCCTTCTCTCTCTCATTTAGAATAAGGTCCACTTCGTGACGGCGACTGGGAGGAGCCACACAGGCACCACCCTCAGTGTCAGGCTAGGTGGACTGTCAGACCCACCCCGCAGGAGAGGCTGCAGGGCAGAGCGTGCCAGGGAGTGCCAGGGCAGAAGCAGGACAGTTTATTGAGCACTCACTATGTTCCAGGGGTCACGCTGGCGCTACCTCGTCTGAGCCCCACAACAAACCTAACAGGTAAGATTTATTCATCTCGTTGCTTAATAAAAGGAACTAATGTTCAGAAACTAAATAATTTGCCCCCCCCAAAAAAAAATGATGACACTAGGGGCTTCCCTGGTGGTCCAGTAGCTAAGACTCTGAGTGTCCAAGTCAGGGAACCAGGGCTCAATTCCTGATCTGGGAACTAAGATCCCACATGCTGCGCAACTTATTAAAAAAAAGAAAAGGACACCAGATATGCCTCGTGGAAAGTGGAGGAGCTGGGTAGGATTGCAGTTTGCCAGGTCTGCACGCGGCCCACACGCCCAAGCGCTTACCCAGGGGCTGGGGACTGGGGTTGCATGGTGAGGGATGGAAAGACCTCGCTGGGCAGGGAAGCCCGTTTGAGATGGGGAACAGCCTGAGCAAAGGCAGAGGCAGGCAGAAGTCTTTGGGGAAACACGGTGAGGAGCAGAGTCCCTCCCCGCCCAGCTCTGGTTGGCTCTTATAACCCACTCAGCTCCTGTGCAGCGGCACCTCCCCAGTGTCTCAGAGTGAGGGGTGTGCGTAACACCAGCATCCGTGCAGCTCCTCACACAGAGCACGTGCTTCCAGGAGCAGGCGCTTCCGCAAGTAAGTGCTCAGCTTGCCCGAGAGGCGGGTGCTGCGGGACAGGCAGCTGAGGAGGCAGTGAGGACCTCCCGGTGCTGGGCACCATGCTGGCCCTCCCGTAGGTGTCGCCTTCCCTCAATCCCTTTGTGGGTTGGCACGGTGGTCTCGTCCCACCAACGAGCACACAGGCTCAGGGAAGTCAGGTTGGCTGCCTGGGTCTCCGCACTGGATGCTGCTGAGCAGCAGCCCCGGGGTGCCTGGCTCCAAGGCCCACGCGCTTCCCACACTCCCCCTTTGGAAAGCACTGAGCGCCTCACTAGCAGTGACGGGTCACTCCGGCCCATCAGGGATGAGTGATGGCAGGAGGCCTGTCGGGGCAAGTCTGAGGGTCTTCAGGAGACTTGAAACCCCTTTGCTGGTATTTGGGACCTCTGGAAGTCTCCAGAGTTTCCCAAGAATGATATCCTGCCACTGGGTTCACTGAGATGGACAAAAGGGATGTTTGAAGGGACCATCGGGATCCCTGGGCACTTAAGAGTGAGGTTGGGGGTCTTTAGGGATGCAGCACAGCTACGGGAAGCCATTAGTGGGTGATGGAGCCTTTGGGAGTTCGGAGGGGTTCAGAATACTGGAGGGGACCCGTGCTCCTGTGTATAGGGGATCACTGGGGGAAATGGAGGACCGCCGAAGAGCAAGTCAGAGTTACTGAGGTCGTCAGGAGCTATGGGCTTCCCAGGTGGCACTACTGGTAAAAAACCTGCTTGCCAATGCAGGAGATGTAAAAGACACGGGTTCGACCCCTGGGTCAGTAAGATCCCCTGGAGGAGGACATGGCAACCCACTCCAGTATTCTTGCCTGGAGAATCCCATGAATAGAGGAGCCTGGCAGGCTACAGTCCATGGGGTCACAAAGAGTTGGACATGACTGAAGCGACTTAGCATGCATGCATCAGGAGCTATAAAAATATCTTGGTCATTACTGGGGGGCTTTAGAGCCGTCTAGTGTTCTAGGGGGACTCTTGGGGTCTCAGTGTGGAAAGTGAGCTTTTGAAGAGCACCCTGCAGGGCCCAGCCTTGAGGAAGGGGAGGAGGGGCGCTCGGAAGTGCTTTCAGGGGTTGGGTGGGGAAAGTGAACCTGATGCGAATGTGAACAAAGGTGGGCCTGCCCACCCGGCAGTGATGGGGAAGCCAGCCAGACTGGAGACCACTTAAGGTGGCAGGCAAGGCGGGTCTGGGCAAAGGACTCAGCAAGCAACTTTGACCTTGAGAGAGTGGAACAAGCTTGGCTCTCCCAGAGAAACCACCCTACCCCCACCCCCCTGACCAGTGTGTCAGACCAGTTCTAGCCAACACTCGACTTTTCTTGTTCTCCCGTGGATTTTCTCTGCCTTCCTTTTGAGTATCTTCCCCAAGTGAGCTGTTTCTAGAATGGGAAGGCTCTCTTAGCCTGGTCTGGACAGAAGCTTGGGCCCCACTAGCCGGGTGACTAAGGAGAAGCCTGAAAGAGGGTCTGGGCGTGATCTGTGGGTGACTGTTGGGGGAGGCAGGTATTTTCCATCAGCCTCAGAACTACCCTGCGACTGTGGTTCATACCCATTTTATAGATGTGAAAACTCAAAGTCCAAACTCAAGAGAAATGAGTGAAGAAGCTTGGCTGACATCACACAGACTGAGCTGGAATTCAAAGCCCGGTTTACAAAACCCAGAGCCCCTGTTTCTTCTCTATACCAGGCAACTGTTGGGTGACCCAGAGCTCCAACGCGGGAGAATGAGCTATGGGGCTTCCCCCACCCCTCCATCACTGCCCTCCCACTCGGAGTCCTGGGCTCAGACAGGCTCTGGGGGCAGAATCAGCCACCAGGTGGTGCTGTTGCTAAACCCAACCCCCCCTCCCCGTGGTCCAGGCCATGACCAGTGAGGTCAGGACCAGAGCAGACTGGAATCCAGACAAGAGGGTCCTGAGGCTCCACTCTGGGTGCCCAGATGAGGGACAGAGGCTGTCCGTGACAGAACAGTCACCCTTCTTATCCCAGCCCGTCCAGAGCTCCTGTTTGCAGCCAGACACACCTGCCTCCAATTCTCAATAGCCTGGGTGTGTGGCCTTAGGCAAATGACCTTATCTTTCTGACTTCAGTTTCCTCATCTGTGCAACTGGACAGATGGACAGAATCATCGCCTCTGGCAGGGATGTTGAGGGTGTGTGTCTGGCACGTGAAAAGAATGTGCTTCTTGTTACCTGTAGCTCAGCTTAGCATGCTGGTATCAGGAGACCTGGATCCTGGTTCTGAACTCACGCCATGCCTTGGACAGTCATTTTGCCTCCCTGGGCCTCAGTCTCTTCATCTGTAAAATGGAACTAATAACAGGAACTCGCTCTTTTGGTTATTCTAAAGATTAAGTGAGATAGTGGCTATATGGTGTCTGTTTTATAGAGCTTCAGACAAGCAGGAAAGGTATTAAAGATATAATAGGGGTTGTGGTGAGGTGAATATACAAATGATGATAAAATCTGAGGAGTGCAAGGCAGCTTCTCAGGCGCTGATGTGGCACATGAGACAGACTGGGTTTGCTCTGACCACGTACCAGCAGTTACACAGGCCCCAACACCAGTTACCTGCATTGGTGCCTGTCCACCTCCCCACAGTCCCCACCTTGCTCCATCTGCCCCAGGGTCCTGCCCCAAACCCATTTGGACACAAAGACATAGCACAGAAATGAGAAGGTCAAATCCTGAAATGTAGATGATTATTATCTCTGAGTGATAAAGTTCGGGCTGATTTAAATTTTCTTCTTTCTATACCATCTAATTTTTCCTTTAACAAAGAACATCTATTGCTTTTATCTTCTAAAAAATAAAATCTATAAAGCTATTTTTAAAAATCCTCCCCTCACCACTGGGAGGTTGGTTACAAATGCAGGCCCACAGGGAACGGAAAATGATTCCCATGTGGTTGGAAGAAATGATGACAGGGAGAAGGGGGAGATTTGCCACTGCACACGGTCCTCAACCTCAGCTCCAGCCTCTGCTGGGGCCTCTAGGCACCCCGTGAGCTGAACCTCAGGAAGGGGGAGAAGCAAAGTGGGCAGGACCCCTCCTCCAGGCCACATAATCCTCCAAACATTTATGGACATGCCGGCGGCTTCATGCTTGTTACAGGGAACTTGTCACAGCAAACTTGTCATAGCTGTTGGAAGGGAGAAGGAAACACACAAGCAAGGAAGCCACGCTTTGTTGAGGACTGACGATGTGCTAAGTACTGCCGCCCTTGTATCTCAACGGACCTGCCCTCCCCACACACATACACATTGAGGGAGCTGAGATTATCAGCCCAATTTACAGATGAAAAAACTAAGGTCTTGGCTTAGATTTTTTTTACTGCTTTCTGAATAGCTGCTCCTGGGTGCCCATAGGGACATTTCAGACTCAAATTTCCCAGGTGGATTCATCTCCTCCAACACCCACACCCACCAGTCCATTCCTCCCTACCTCAATGAATGACACCGCCCTCCAACCACTTCCTTCACTCAGCAAATATTTATTGAGGACCCACAGTGACTCTGCCCTCATAGCACTTACATTCTAATGGGAGGACCAGACAGCGATTTTTTTTTTAATTGAAATCTAGGTGATTTATAATGTTTCAAGTGTACAGCAAAATGATTCAGTTATATATATGTGTGTGTGTGTGTGTGTATGCTTTTTTGGATTCTTTTCCATTGTAGGTTATTACAAGATGACAATATTTTAAAGAGTAAAAATAGACAGTATATAGGATGATAAATGATAGGGCTGGAAATAAAATAGGGAAGAAGTATCAGGAGGGCCCGGGAGTGTGGAGTGGTGCTGGAATTTTAAATAAGATGATCAGGGCAAGGAAAAGAAGAAAGGGGAAGGGAATCCGGCCTGTCTGGAGCCTGTCTGGGGGAATGTTCTGGGGCAGAGGAAACGGCATGTGCAAGGGCCCTGGGCTGAGAGCTTATCTGCACTGTTCCCAGAGTGAGGAGGAAGCCAGCATGGCGGAAGCGTGGGGAGCAAGGGGACCATGTAGAAAGGAAGTGAGGGACGCAGTGGGCAGGTCACCAGTTGGGAGGCTGGTGTAGATGTGAGCCAGCCAAGTAGAAGAGGGACATAACCTGACTTCTGTTTCAGTAAGACCATCTGGCTGCTGTCGGGGGGACTGGGTGGAAGTGGGGAGATCAGTGAGGAGTGTCGTGTAGGCAAGAGGTGAGGAGACAGAGAAGGGTGGATGTGGTCAGACTGTGGCCATAATTTGAAGGTAGGATTTCCTGGGATTGTGAGGGGAGCCAGGGATGCCTGGGGTGTGGAGCCAGT
Organism: Cephalophus harveyi; assembly: GCA_006410635.1. Classification (NCBI taxonomy): domain Eukaryota; kingdom Metazoa; phylum Chordata; class Mammalia; order Artiodactyla; family Bovidae; genus Cephalophus; species Cephalophus harveyi. The sequence continues at coordinate 256,210 of SJYT01039283.1, read as the reverse complement.
GGGTCAAGTGAGACTCTCTCCTCACTCCCCACATTCCACCAGTCAGCCGGTCTCCTCAGATAGGTGGGCGGGGCCAGCGGGCAGGTGGGCGGGCCTCAGAGGCGTTTCTCTTTCAGTGGCTCCTCAACTTCCCAGGTGGCTCTGCCTTATAGAATCAACCATCTGGATGACCTTGAGCAAGTCTCTCTATCTCTCTGAGCCTCAGTTTGCCTCATCTGCAGACTGGAACCAGTTATCCCCAGGCTTTGACATATTTTCAAGGCCTGAGAGTCCCATTAGGGTGTTGGCTTAACTTAGGATAAGGTCTCCTAGGGTCAGAAGGTCCCCCATAAAAGGAAGAGCGTCAAGGTCTGTCATAGGATAGACTGGATTTCCATCCCAGCTCAGCCACTTACCAGCCAGGTGACCCACCATGAAACTCCCCACCTCACTGAGCCTCCACCACCCGCCCCGCCTCTTGTAAAATAGAGCTCTGTCCCTGCACGCTAAGTCGCTTCAGTCCTGTCCGACTCTTTTCGACCCCATGGACTGCAGCCCGCCAGCCTCCTCTGTCCATGGGATCCTCCAGGCAAGAATACTGGAGTGGGTTGCCATGCCCTCCTCCAGAGGATCTTCCAGACCCTGGGATCGAACTCGTGTCTCTTACGTCTTCAGCATTGATAGGCGGGTTCTTTACCACCAGCGCCACCTGTGAAGCCCAAAATGGAGCCCACTGGTCACCAGAAAAGCAGCCCTCTGTGCACCCAGTACATAGTAGGGGCCCAGCCAAAGTGCTGGAGAGTTTGGACTTCACCCCGAGGCAGCTGGACCCACTGCCTAAACGCCCCCCTTCCTGGGCGGGGCAGCTGCAGCCCCCGATGGGGTGTTTTTTATCTCCAAGCCGCAGTGGGCTCCGCAGAGCTCGGCAAAGTCCCTGCGCGCGGACAAAGAGCTGTTGTTCCCGCAGATCTAAAATTGCCTCCCTCTTGATTGCCGCTATACAAACCCAGGCGGCTGCTCGCTTCCCCCATCCAGTTGGGTCTATTTCAAGAACACGCTGATTAGCGCTGATTGCGCCTTGATGATGGCGAGCGCATCGCCCAGCCCCCTCCCCAGGCTCCCCGGGGCGTCCGTGCTCCCGCTCCGGGACCGTGGCCCTGCCACCCACCAGCACCCAGAGACCCTGGACCCGCGAGGGGGTGCAGCACAGCCGGGCTGGGCTCCTCATTCTGCCTCCACCGCCGGTGGGACATGGGGAGGTCACGTCCC
>SJYT01039283.1:210917-253813 GCA_006410635.1 Cephalophus harveyi | reverse complement strand
GCCCCAGCCCCATCCATCCACATGACCTGTCTGCTCTACTCTCAAATGGGCCTCCAGTCCGCCTGGTTCTCCACACCCTCACACTACCCGCCGCCAGCCCAAGCCCCCATCATCACGTAGAGCCCCCTCCCTTCCTGGACTCCCTGCCGCCACCTGGGCACCTTCATGTCCATTTGCTACACAGCAGATTGAAGGGTCTTCTTAAAACGCAAATCTGAATACCAGCGCCGCCTCCCAGCCTAAGCCATCCGTGGCTCCGGATTACTTCAGAGACAGACTTCTCGAAGCGCACACTTCGCTCTTTGGTCTCCAGAACCATACAGGGCCTGGTGCCTTCCTCAGCCTCACTTTACCCCACCCACCCCTTCCCTGCAGCGCCGTGGTCTTCTTTCAATTTTCAACCCACTGTGTGACTGTCCACCGGAGGACATTGCTGCTGCTTCTTAGAGCACCTCCTCTCCCTTTTCTTGTCCGGTGAACTCCTGCGCATTTATTAGGTGGAGTTAAGGCTTGCTTCCTGGGACTTGCCTGGGAGAAAGTGGGGTGCCCTGGGGGCAGTGAACTCCCCATGCAGAGAGGAGTGCAAGAAGCTTGTGAGTATTCACTAGGAAGGAGGTCATGGGGGGGATGTCTGCTTTGGGTCTGAACCCCAGATCCTTCTCCCTACCTCAGAGAGCCTGTGGGCCTCTAGGATGAGGGAGCTCTGCCTGCCTTCCTGGGATGCAGGGAGTGAGGAGGCAGTGGAGACCTGGCCCTGGCTCCCAGGATGCCAGGCAGCCTAAGCGAAGGCCTGTTGGCAGCAACACCCTCACCCTCAGGCTTTTCAGAGCTCTGGCAAAAGGTACTGGAGTTCCCCTCGATGCCTGCCCTGGCCCCTGGGTCCTGGGCAGCCCTGGGGAGTGGATCACTGCTGGCTCCTGGTTGATGGCCCTTTCCAGCCCCCAGAAGTTTCTTAGGAGCACGTGCATCAGTTCATCCCTCCCCTCTCTGCTACCCTAAGGCCCTTTTCTCTCCAGCATCCCTCAGCTCCTTCCCTACCCGCCTTTCTCTTCTCTTCAGCATCTCTGCTTCCTCCCTGCTCCTCGTCTTTTTACACCCCTCTTTGTCTGAAGACCTCATCCCTAATTATCTCCCTCTGTGCAGATCCCCACCTAACAACCCTGCTCCCATCTCTTTACGAGGCAAGGGACCTCTGTCCATCCTGCCCAGGGTCCCAGGCTGGGATGCAAGGATCAGACCAGGCCAGGCCAGGATGGACCATCCTGAGAAGGGAGATGCAAGCCCTAAGTCCTCCCCTGATGTCCTGAGCACCCGCCTGACACACAGTGGTTCTTGGGAACTGTAATAAGGGGCTCAAGACCGACCTTGACCCCAGACTTGATCTCTGGGCAGGGAAATGAATGTGTGAGCCAGTCTCAGTTTCTACATGAGCCCTCAGAGGGAAGCAGAGGGTCTGGAGGATTAAGGTTTTCCAAGGCACCTTCACACCCATTATCTTCGTAACCCTTCCCATGCCTCAGCCAGGTTGGTGAGTCATCTCAGGATTCTACATAAAGACACTCATCTCAGGAAGGTGAAGCCGTGAGCCTCTAGTCTGCAGCAGGTCAAGTCCACAGCAGCTATATGGCCTGCCCTAGGCCCCAGCTCTGGGGACCTAGGGATGGTTCCGGGTCTCCAAGGCCCATGCTTGGGATGTGGGAGATAGGCAGAATGTTTGCCCAGATTCTGGGATTCTACAAACCCCTCCAAGCCTGCCACCCCCTGTTGCTAGGCAACAGCTGCTCAAGGCTGAAGGTAAAGGCAGAGGTTGAGTAGAGGGAGGCCGAGCCACTGGCTCCCTCCTTCACAGAGGGGCTGATGGAAGGCATTGCCAGGCCAGGCCTAGGGAGAACCTGAGCCTCAGAGGTGTGCAGGGACTTAGCCAAGGCCCCTGGGGGTGAGGGTTAACTCATCCTACATCCTTCACAAAGGGGCTGGTGGAAGGTGTTGCCAGGCCAGGCCTAGGGAGAACCTGAGCCTCAGAGGTGTACAGGGACGTACCCAAGGCCCCTGGGGGTGAGGGTTAACTCATTCTAGCACCAAAACATCAGAGCTGGCAGGACCGTGAGCAATCAGCTCCATAAGAAGACGTGTGCTACAACCCACAATTCCTGAGTCGGGGCAGACGTTGCTAGTGGATGACCGACCTCCTTCCCACCGAGCCCAGCCTGAGCTCAGAATTCTCAACACAGTGGTCAGGCAGTTCTAACACCAGACCAGAGTCGGCATGAAAGATAATCCTGTTTATTCTCTCTTATCTGTTCTGACCTCATTTACAGATGGATAAACTGAGGCCCAGAGAAATGTGGCAGAATGAAATTTGCATGGGACCTAGGACTCAGAGGCTCAGGTCTCCGCCATGCGCTGTCTTCTTGCTGGGTGACTGGGGGCAAGCCCCTGCACCTCTCTGGACCTCAGGCTGTCTGCTGTAGAGTGGGTTTGAGGACAGCAAGCCTGTGAAAAGAAAGCCAGGGATTGGGTGCAAGCACTCACTAGGCGCCAAGCCCAGAGGAGGCGTCTGAGGACACTTTACCCTCCTCCCCTTCCTTGCTTGCCTCCCCCCAGGCACACCTCCACCTTCCAGCTCGGCCGCCGCTCCCTTCCTGGGGCAGATGTTGGCCCAGCCAGCGAGGTTAAGTGTGACGCTGAGGAGGGGACCTGAGCTGAGCATGCGGGTCTTGGTGAAACTGGAGAGGGAAGGACACGAGGGAGCTGGGGGACGGTACCGGCCTGGGAGGGGTGACCACTGCTGGGTTCTCTTGCGCAGCTGGCTGGCTGCTCAGGGGGAGCCAACAGCCTCCCTCCGACGACTTCTTTTTCTTTCCCGACTCCAGACTCAGACCCCACCCCACTCTGCCTCTTCCTGGCTGTTGGGGAGAAGCTGGCTTGGGCTCCCCCTTCACAGTCACACGCCAACTCATTAGAAAAGACCCTGATGCTGGGAAAGATTGAAGGCAGGAGGAGAAGGGGAAGACAGAGGACGAGACGGTTGGATGGCATCACCGACTCAATGGACATGGGTTTGAGCAAGCTCCAGGAGCTGGCGATGGACAGGGAAGCCCGGTGTGCTGCAGTCCATGGGGCCGCAAAGAGTCGGACACGACTGAGCAACTGAACAACGACAACACGGGGAAGAGAAGGGAGAGTCGACCTGCCACTGCTGCGGTGCGTGGGCCCAGCTTGTCCACCCTTCGCTGGGCACAGGTCCTCGGCCGGGGCAGGAAGGACGTCGTGACGGAGTCTGCCCTGCAGACCAGGTGCTGAGCGTTGAGAGAGTGTGAGCAGAGAGTCAGGCTGCAGGGAGCGTCCCGGGAAGATCTTCTAAAGTGGAGGGCAGACTTGAAATGAGAAGCCCTAAGGGAAATGTGCCTGTACGTGCACCTGTACACACACACACACACACACACACCACACACCACACGCCACATCACACACAGCACACACCACATCACACACAGCACACACCACATCACACACACACCACACACCACATCACACACACACCACACACCACATCACACACACACCACACACATCATGCACACACCACATCATACATCATACACACACCATACCACATCACACACACACCACACACCACATCACACACACCACACACCACATCACACACACACCACACACCACATCACGTGCCAGGAGACAGAGTCCACAGGCCAGATGGGGCCTCGGGGGTGCTGTCCAGGGCCGCAGCTGCAAAAACAGCCCCTCCTTGCTGCCTTCACCTGACCCACAGCCGCTCCAGGCACGCGGGCCCAGGCAGAGATGCTCATCTGAGGCCCGCCTGCTGGGGTCGAAACAAGAGCTTTCAAGAGGTCTGGCGCTCAGACAACAAATTCCCTCACATCCCAGCAGTTCCGCCGTTTGGTTTCCTGGACTCTCGATCCAGCTGAAGCAAACCGGGAGATGTGTATAAGAGACAGACATCATACACACCACCACATCACACACCACACACCACATACCACACACATCCCACACACACACACCTCCCACACCACATCACACCACACACATCACACACCATATCACACACACACACACCACACTTCACATCACAGTCACACCACACACACACCACATCACACACACACACATCACACTCACCACACACACACCACATCACACACACACACATCACACTCACCACACACACACCACATCACACACACACCACACACCACATCATACATTATACACACACCACATCACACACACACCACACACACACACACATCACACACCACACACCACATCACACACACACCACACACACACACACATCACACACCACACACCACATCACACACACACACCACATCACAGACACACCAGACACACCACACACCACATCACACCACACACCACATCACACACACACATCACACACACCACACACCACATCATATACACCACACACCACATCACACACACACACACCACATACCATATACCACATCACACACACACACATCACATTCACACCACACATGCATCATATACAGACACCACACACCACATCACAGACTACATCATAAACACACACCACATCACACACACACACCACACATCACACACATCACACACACACAAACACATCACACACACACACATCACACACCACATCACGCACACACATAACACACCACACACATCACACACACACCACACACCACGCACCACATCACACACACCACATACAACATCATGCATCATACACACACCACATCACACACACACACACCACACACCACATCACACCCACACATCACACACATCACACACCACACACATCACACACACACATCACACACATACTACATCACACACCACATCTCACACACATACACATCACATACCACACACCACATCACACCACACACCACACACATCACACACACATATCACACACCACACACTCCACATCACACCCACACATCACACACCACACATACATCATAGACACACATCACATACCATACACACCACACCCACACATGCATACACACATCACACAGACACACACATCACACACACAGCACATCACAAACCACACAGACACACACACACACCACCTCACACACACATGCACACACACACAAACACCCCGCACCACACATGCTGACTTTCCTGCGAGCTGTTTGGCTTTTCTCCCCCTAAGATGTTTCCATCATTTCATCGTCTTCTTGGTCTTCTCATCTCAGACACGATCATTCTGACCCAGCCAAGGAACACAGGGCCCCCACATGGGCCAGCACCACCAGGCCTCCAGTGGAGCTGAGGCTGGCCACGCAGGCCTTGCAGATGCGGGCTGGCTGAGAGCAGCAAGCAAACACGGGGAGCAGGCAGCGGGCTCCCGTGGTCAGCCCTGCTGGGACTCAGGGCTTGGTCCACCAGCAGAGATGGGCTGACGGCCTTCCTGGGGTGCGGGGGCTCCCCTGATCCCAGCCTGGCAGGCCTCTCTGCCCAGCCTCTTGCTCTGGCAGTACTGGCTCTCATGCTCCTGGTTTGCACGGAGGACTTTGTCACAGCCTCGGCGTGTCTGTCTGGATGGGCTTGGAGACTTCCACCAGATCGCCCTTGCCCAGATTTCTCTTTACACTTTGTTAAAGTCATCTTTCCACTGTGACTCTGTCAGTCCCTTTCATCTTCCATTTTCAAAAGATCTAGTAGGGGCAGGGAGCCAGGAGCAGGAGGGAAGGCCTTCAGTTAGAGGCACAGGTTGGAGATCATTCATTAATTGTTCATTAACTCACTAAATAAAACCTTGTTGAGCACCTGCTATGAGCCAGCCACCACGCTAGATGCATATTCTTGCTGTGTGGAGGATGTACCTTAATGTATCCATCTGGAAGTAAGCGGAACAATGACAGCGCTGCTTGCTAGGAAGGGGTCAGTGGCCTGAGATCCTGAGTCTTAAGCCTGGGGGTGGGCTGCTCCTGACAGTGGTCAGGAAAGCCTGCTCTGAAGGAGACACCAGCAGGAGAAGGCGCCAGCCAGGCAGGATGAAGACCGCAACATGGTCAGGAAAGGAAAGAGCAGATGCAAATCCCTGGGGGTGTGTGGACTACACAGAGGAGGCCGGAGCCACTGGACGGTGGTAAGTGAGGCAAGGCGGCAAGGTGTGGGCTGCATGGGGGGACGGGGCAGCGGCCGGGAGGCAGGGCTGTCGGGAGTAGCCAGAATCAGGGACCAGTCGGTTTCCGCTTTGGGCAAGTGGAGGCCAGTGCTGTGACTTGTTGAGGACCTACTATGCGCCACACCTGGCTGCCTCACCATAAGTGCCCCCCGCCTCCAGCCAGGAGACAGAGTCCACAGGCCAGATGGGGCCTCGGGGGTGCTGTCCAGGGCCGCAGCTGCAAAAACAGCCCCTCCTTGCTGCCTTCACCTGACCCACAGCCGCTCCAGGCACGCGGGCCCAGGCAGAGATGCTCATCTGAGGCCCGCCTGCTGGGGTCGAAACAAGAGCTTTCAAGAGGTCTGGCGCTCAGACAACAAATTCCCTCACATCCCAGCAGTTCCGCCGTTTGGTTTCCTGGACTCTCGATCCAGCTGAAGCAAACCGGGTGAAGGCAGCCTGAAACGCAGTCTGCAGTTACTAGGACCGCCCCCTAGAACTCACCTTCCACGTTCCGATCAGCGTGGGGCTCCCAACCCCACCGGAAACTTCTAAAAACTCTGGCTTTCCATGGCCCATCCCTGACTTGCCAGTTCAGGATTGTCTAGGGAACCCTGTATTTTTACCAGATTTCTTCATGATTGGGAAAACACCACTCTGGAGTAGAGACCTGGCAAGTCTCAGGACAGAGGGGATAGCTGGGGGGCCCTGGAGATACAAAAGCCAGCGATCTGCTCTAACAGACAGATCCTGGGAAAGATGTGTGTGTGATCCTGGGAAAGTTGCTGAACCTCTCTGAGCCTTGCTTTCCTCATCTGTAATGAGAAAATGGGATATAACTCTGGTCTCTGCATCCATTGCAGATTCTATATGAGTTGCATCAAGTTCTCAGCACACAGGGGTGCTTAATCAAGGGCAGGAGTTTTCATGGTTGTCTTTGAGAGATGTCCTTCTTGTGGATGTTCAGAGAGAAACCACCGGTTTGTAACGGCTGCCCAATGGATTCCCAGGGCCCATGGAGCCAGCCCCTTGTTCCTGCTCAGATGGGCGTGCTGAAATCTCTCAGGCAGGTCTCCTTGGTGCCAAGGGTACCAGGCACGTGCTTTCCACAAGAGAGGCAGAGAGAGAAGGATCAACCCAGTGTCCCTGACTTCCCTGTGGGTGGGGGCAAGCCCACTCACCCAGTCCCGACGGGCAGGGGACGAGGAGCCCGAGCAAGGCTTAGAGAGAGGAAACGAGCCCCAAAGTGGGTCAGCGCTGCCCTGGACGCTAACCCACTTCCACTCCCTCCTGCCCGCAGGCCCGCCGGCCACGGGGCTGTCATCTTGCATTCGCTCCTCTCCTGCCACAGACTTTGACCCCGATTTCTACCTCTTGCCGCTGTAGGGAGAGGCAGGTTTGCACAACTCAAGCACAGCCCACGGTAGGGGGTGGGGGGTTGCCGGGAGAGCCTTTACCTTATGCTGGGTGTTCTGGAAGGGTTTTCCCCTGTGTGTCCCAACTTTATTTGGAGTGGGGAGCATGGGGGAGGGGCAGTACGGTGGTCAAAATGATACATTTGTATCAAATGTATACAAGATACATCAAAATTTGATACAAATGATACAGCCAGAGGTGGGCTGCAAACCTGACTCCCTCCTTTCTGGGCCCTCTGTGGTCTTGTGCAATTGACTTCTTTCTTCCCAGTCTGTTTCCTCCCCCATAAAATGGGCTCTTGCAAAGATTCAGTGAAATAGTATCTATAAACTTCCTTGGAGGGGGGCCTGCTGAGAAGTTTGCTCCATAAACAGCAGCTGTGATTCTCATCCTAGTATACCAGAGGCTGGGGGCTCGGCTCCGGAGCTAGCTGGACCTAGGCTGGACTCCAGGCTCTGGCCCTCGGAGCAGTGAGATCTGGGACGGGTGGCTTAATTCCTTTCATCCTGTTTCTTTATCTGTAAAATGGAGACCTTCCCAGAGGCAGCGATGCTGTAACAGCCTTGTTCAGAGTAGACTTTCAGCCAGTGATAAATATTAATAATGATAATCAGAAATGGCATGTGATTCTATAGATGGCACGTTTATGCAGCACTTACCTGCATGCATGGCACTGGAGTTCTAGGATGGAAGAAAACATTTGGCTGTGGGCCCCGAGACAGAGCTTGCAGACAAGCGGATGAGCGCCCCAGTGCCGGTTATTACCCTGCTTCATCCTCTGTGACCCCCAGCAGGGAGACCTGGAGCAGCCCCATCTCTCTGCTCTCCACAGAGAAGCCCAGGGGAGGGTGATGGACCCTACGTCAGCCGGCCAGACAGGAGGGTAGGTGCCCCAGGACACCATACTGTCTCCTCCACCACCCCGACGCCCCTTCAAAAGCCGTGGCCCCTCCCCCGGGGACAGAGGAGAGCTGAGGGGAGCTGGCCTTGAGTGGTGCATTCAGAAGCAGTCAACAGTCACCGGTGGCTTGGAGGGCTTCCCAGCTGTCAATGACCCAGCAACTCCCCTGCCACAGCTGCTGGGAATCAAGCTGTGGAGGCCACCAGATCTGGGTAGCTATTTCTCAACAGCTCTGTGCCTGCACCTCCAGGGTGCAAGACAAGGTTCTGTGGAGACCCAGGCCTGGGGTAGTGGGCAGAGATGGAGGAAAGGGCTGGATGAGGCCTGTAAAAGCAGTCCCTGGGAAGGCCTGCAGCGGTGAAAAAAGTACCCACCCCAGGCTTCTCGAGTCCCGCTTCCCCCCAGCATTCCGGTGCTGGGAACTTGCTCTGCCCCAAAGTCCTCTGCATGAAGTGATCTGAGCCAGTGGAGGGCCACATGATGCTGAGGCAGTGTGCATGTGTGCTAAGTCGCTTCAGTCGTGTCCGACTCTTGCAACCCCAAGGACTGTAGCCCACCAAGCCTCTGTCCCTGGGATTCTCCCGGCAAGAATACTAGAGTGGGTTGTCATGCCCTTCTCCAGTGGATCTTTCCGACCCAGGGATCAAACCCGTGTCTCTTATGTCTCCTGCATTGGGAGGCAGTTTCTTAACCATTAAGTGCCGCCTGGCAAGTCCAACACTGAAGTAGAAATATCCCAAATATTCTCCTGATCTGCCCAGCAACTTGGAATTTGGAGTATCACAGAAGAGTAATTAGAGGCTCAGACTTTGGGGCCAAATTTGTATCCAACTTTCCCCACTTAACTAGCTGGACCTCAGTTTTCTCATCTGTAAAATGGAAACAATAAGAATAACAATCCTTGCAGAATGGTGGGGAAGTTTAAAAGAGTTCACAGATGGAAAGCAACGAGAACAGAACTTGGCACCTAGCAAAGCTTAGTGAGTGTTATCTGGTCTATTGAGTGAGAGCAGTCATGCCAAGGGTGGGGAATCAAGGACATACTTAAAGGAAGTCCAGGGAATGGCAAGTGCATTCTGGTGCCTGGAATGATTCCAACTCACATGCTCTCCATTTCCTGCCCCCCATGACCCCCCATCCCATTTCCCCCACCCCATCTGGTCCCCCTTCCACTGGCTCCTGACCTCAGCACAACTGTCTGTGGAGGCTCCTTTTCTCTTTGCTTAAAGATATGCAAGCATCTTAGCCTAAATAAGGGGGATGGCCAGGAGGTTCACAGGGCTTCCAGGGAACTCCCGTGGGAGGGCACAGTTCTGATGGCACTGTGCCTCAGGAGGCACTGGCAGATTTGGCTCCCACTTTCTGCTGAAGGCCCCCCTCCCTCGTTCCTGTCCCTTCAGTGGCACTCATCAGAATTTTGCCCTCGACTCCCTAGCGTGTAAATCAGTGTTTCTGGAGGCCTCATCCTCACCCTCCCCCACGTGCACCCACTGCTCAAAAGCAGAACCTTGGGGAAGGCAGCTAAGGTCACGCGAGCTCCCCTCCCAGCCTCTCAGAGACAAAAATAAAGTGTGTAACTGTCAGAAGCATTATGGAACTGTCAACGGTGTATGGAGTCACTCCTGTGAATTATTAATAAGACACGGGCCTAACTAATCGGTGACAGCATAAAAAATGACAAAAATGTGTATCAAGAGATAAAGAGTTTAAAAAATACAAGATATGAGCTGTGGGGATAGTTAGTTGTCCATGAGTTTCCGGAACCAGGAGCCAAGGGTTAGGTGAAACCATGAGCCCTAGTGCAGAGTGTTTCAGGACCATGGAAAGCGACACGGACTTGGGAAGGGGGACTTCTGGTCACCAGGGCTCCTCTGATCCTACACCAGCCGTCACAGCTGTCTTGACCTCCACTCGAGTGGCCTCCTGCTCCAACGGCGTTGCTGTTGTTCAGCTGCCAAGTCGTATCCGACTCTTTGTGACTCCGTGGACCCCAGCGTGCCAGGCCAACTGCATTGCCTTTGCCTAAACCACAGTCAGAGCTGGTTACCCCCCTGACTGTGGCTTCATCTCCCTAGACCCTGGCTCACTGTTGAAACCACTGAGTCCGATGCCACCATAATCCAAGAGACACTGTGGGTGCACCCTGATGATAATTGACTTTCTCTAAGCAATTCGAGGTAACTAATCAGCACCATGATGTTGGCAGCTGTGACTGCTAATGGAGTCAGATGCTGTCAAACTGAAGGTAATGACTGTCTCCTTTATTAAAAAAAAATTACTTAATTAGCATAATTAGGGCATAAATGGGGCCAATATTCTTAACCCACCATGGGAGATGAATATGAATTATGGTGCCTTCGGGATCTCTGGTAGAGTTATCAATACCAGCCAAGGGTTGTGGTCATCAGTTCAGAAGGTAGAGGAGAAAAGGGCAGGTAGATATGTGTTTAGGAGTGATGCTGTGTGAGTGTTCCCAGGAGATGTTGTTTTCTGTAAAATGCACCCCTGTTTTCAAGGCAGTGATGTTCATCCTGGCATTTTTCCAATCCATCCTTTCATGTGGATTTACTGAGCACCTGCTGGGAAGGCAGCCAGGATTCATTCTTGGCAAAAAAATTAAAAAAAAAATGAAGCTCATAGAGTGTGCTCCCTACCCCCCAGACCCCACATCTCCCTTCCCACTCCCAAGGAGCTTTGCTCTCTGCATTATCTGGGTGAGGTGAGAGCTTGTTCTAAGTTATACATGTTTGGTAAGGGTCCCCAAGGAGCTCTGGGAGTTGAAAGAAATCAGGTCTCATGTCTCTCAAAGTCATCTACCAAATCAATAGTTACTTGAGTTGTGTGCCATCTGAAGATGGGAGGGTAGAGATGCATCTGAAATGCTCCTGGCCACACAGACCCTGATACAGCACTTCCTAAGTGCTGGGTGTTGACCAAGACTATACACACATTTGTCTAGTCAAAGCTATGGTTTTTTCCAGTAGTCATGTATGGATGTGAGGGTTGGATCATGAAGAAAGCTGAGCTCTGTAGAATTGATGCTTTTGAACTGTGGTGTTGGAGAAGACTCTTGAGAGTCCCTTGGACTGCAAGGAGATCCAACCAGTCCATTCTGAAGGAAATCAGTCCTGAATATTCATTGCAAGGAGTGATGCTGAAGCTGAAGCTCCAATACTTTGGCCACCCACCTGATGTGAAGAACCAACTCACTGGAAATGACCCTGCTGCTGGGAAAGACTGAAGGCAGGAGAAGAAAGGGATGACAGGATGAGATGGTTGGGTGGCATTGCCGACTCGATGGATATCAGTTTGAGCAAGCTCTGGGAGTTGGCGATGGACAGGGAGGCCTGGCATGCTGAGTCCATGGGGTCTGAAAGAGTCAGACACAACTGAGAGATGGAACTGAACTGATACACACATTTATTTCAGTTATTTATGATTATCTAAGTGAGGTAGTTACCATATCATCCTATTTTATAAAGGAAGAAAGGTTCAAAATGATTAAATAACTTGCCCAAAGTCACCCTGGTAGTGAATTCCAGAATCAGGATTTGAATACAGCCTAAATCCTTAGTTCAGATACTTAAATCTCTGAAGTCAAACATCCATAATAAAGGGCAAGGCAGGGTGCAGAAGGGCAGGAACGTATACTGAGCGCCTCGTGTGTGAACGATACTGAGCTGGTGTGGAGGCCTCTAAGGGAGCCAAGATTATAGGCCTCTGTAGCTGACAGGGTCCCCATAACCGAGGCGCTTGCAGGCTGCAGCTCAGCGCGACTGATACGCACAGCTCTGAACCCTTGAGCAGTCACTTCACATGCTGTGGGGGTGAATCCTGGCTTCTCCACCTACCAGGCAGATGCCCTTGAGTAGAGGTCTGAGTTTTGGGTTCCTCTGAGAGCTAAGGCTGAAATGAGGATTCAAGTTTAAATAGTTCATTTGAGAAGTGAATCCAGGAAACCTTGGTAGTAGAATAAGAAAGTGTATTAGTTAACAATCACCATAACAAATTACCTCAAAACTTAGCAGTGTCAAACAACAAGTGTCCATTATCTAATGGTTTCTGAGGGTCGGGAATCTGGAAGTCGTTTAGCTCAGGGCTGCTTATGCGGTTTTGGTCAAACTGTCAGCCAGAGCTGATGATTTGAAGAATTGACTGAGGCTGCAGCCACGAAATTAAAAGACTCCTTGGAAGAGAGCTTCCCTGGTGGCTCAGAGATTAAAGCGTCTGCCTGCAATGCAGGAGACCTGGGTTCAATTCCTTGGTCAGGAAGATCCCCTGGAGTGACAAATCTAAACAGCATATTAAAAAGCAGAGACATCACTTTGCTGACAAAGGTCTGTCTAGTCAAAGCTATGGTTTTTCCAGTAGTCATGTATGGCTATGAGAGTTGGACCATAAAGAAGGCTGAGTGCTGAAGAACTGATGCTTTCAAATTGTGTTGGAGAAGACTCCTGAGAGTCCCTTGGACTGCAAGGAGATCAAACCAGTCCCTCCTCAAGGAAATCAACCCTGAATATTCATTGGAAGGACTGATGCTGAAGTTCCAATACTTTGGTCACCTGATGCAAAGAGCCAACTCATTGGAAAAGACCCTGATGCTGGGAAGGATTGAGGGCAGGAGGAGAAGGGGTTGAGAGAGGATGAGATTGTTAGATAGCAAAATCAACTCAAAGGACATAAGTTTGAGCAAACGCCTGGAGACGGTGAAGGACTGGGAAGCCTGGCATGCTTCCATGCATCCATGGGCTCTTAAAGAGTGAGCCGTGACTTAGTGACTGAATAATAAGTGAAGCTAAAGATTCACCGCTAAGCTCACTCTCATCGTTCCGGGCAGCTCTGGGATCCTCGCAGGCTGCTGGCTGAGGGCTTCAACACTGCACAATGTTGGCTCCTCCATAGTGCTTTCCATGATATGGAAGCAGGTTCTCCCCAGAGTGCGTGACGGGAGAGAGAGAGGGAGCCAGAGGTCTCCAGACAGGAGCCATACATACCATCACTTTTGTTATATTTTATTGGTCACACAAACCAACTCTGATATAGAGTGGGAGGGGCAACAAGAGTTTGAATACCAGGAGGCAGGGGTCACGGGGGTCATCTTAGAGGCTGGCTGAGACAGAAAGTGAAACAGAGGAAGCAAAGGATGCCAGCAGAGGGTGTGGTAGCTAGCCAGATCCCACTGTTGGCAACTGGAGCTTAACCCCACAGAAGGACCCTGGAAGACAGTGCAGAACATGCCTCAGCATCATCCCAACCTGGAGGTGAGGACACAGGGGTGTTTGTCCTCCCAACCCCAGCCCGTCATTGATTGAGCGGTGTTTCCGTGGGCATCAGCTCCAGCATTTTCAGCTGTCCCTGTGCACAGAGCAAGCACAGAGGGTGGTGCCCTGGCGGGATCTGCTGCAGCGGTGGCTGTCTCTCACGCTAAGATTCCTGGTCCATACGTGAGGGTAACAGCACTTATACGATAGAGGAACAGTGCGGTGGTTAAGCCTGCCTAATAGGGTGTTCAGTAAAGCCTGTGATGTGGCTACAGTGGTACTTCTGAGCAGCAGTCCCTAACCTTTTTGGCACCAGAGACTGGTTTCACGGAAGACAGTTTTTCCATGGACCAGCAGGCCTGGGGGGATGGTGAATGGTTTGGGGATGATTCAAGCACATTGCATTTATTGTGCACTTTATGTCTACTATTATGATATCAGATCCACTTGAGATCATCAGGTGTTAGATTCCAGAGGCTGGGGACCCCTGATTCTGAGGGATGGCTGTGAGGATGAAATGAGATGTCAACACTGCCCTTGTTAAATCTCCATTTCCTGACTCCCATTGCTATGCTCTTTCCAGCTCACCACATTGCACACCCCAGACAATAACACTTCACGTCTCTGTGTTCTGACACTTAGAGGAGCCCAGAGACAGGCTGGGAGTGAAAACAGGCTATTTTAAAAGTTGTTGCCTTCCTGAACATCCAAGAGACACTCGGGGGCCCAGGGAGCCCAATGGCATACCAGCACCTCGGACAGCTCTCAGAGGCTCTGCTTGGCTAGCCAGCTTTCATCCCCCTTGTTCTTAGCAACGCCTCTACGGTAGTCAGGTGTCTTGAGACCCTCCTGTAGGGCAGGAAAGTGTTTTGTCCGAGGCTCTGTACTAGAAGGGCAGAGCCAGGACTCGAAGCCCAAGTATAACTGCCTTAGATAAAGCACCTTACCGCTCTGTGTCTCAGTCTCTCCATCGGTAACGAGGGAACAAGATTGGCTCCATGGGCATGTGACGTGGTTTAATTTTCTCCTGTCACTGTCTTGAAATTCTCAGTAATTGTTTAACAGGGGGATCGGCATTTTCATGTTGCACTGAGCCCTGCGCCTCACACTCAGCTCGCCCTGCGCCTCACACTCAGCTAGCCCTGCGCCTCACACTCAGCTAGCCCTGCGCCTCACAGCTTCTCCCTCTCCTACTGGACATGTGTTTTCCCCTCCAGCCCTACTCTCCAGCTTTCTTCCCCTGCCCTATGGCCCAGGACACTGGCTTTTAAGAACTAGCCCTCAGTCTCTCTTGTCCCCTGTTGAACAGTTGGGTTCAGCGGTTGGGAGACCGGAGGGCAGGAGGAGGGTGGGTGCTTGGGTCCAGGGGCATGCTGCCCATCCCCCACTGGGGTGTTTGTCGTGTCTCCCCCCTGCAGTTTGGCCGCGTCCCTCCATCGAAGCCCCAGCTCCCGGCAGGCGGCCTTCTCCCAGCTTCAGCCACTCTCTCTGTAGTCCTTTTTAGGCCCACAGCTGCTGAACGTAGGCGCTTCATCATCCCCTATTGGTTTCCCTGCCTCTTTTGTATTTACTCTCCTGACTTTCTCCATAATGCGTGCACCTCCTCTTTCCCATCAGGACCCTGCCTGATACAGTCTCCCATGGAGCTATCAGGAAAGCTTAGAAAACTCCCACACGCAACAAACACATCCAGCATGGTCCAGATACACAGTATGTAGTGAGTGAAAATTCACTGTGAATATTGGTTATCTAGCTCCAAAAGCTTAAAGCTCTTAGCCAGTATCCTACCCAGTCACAATCCCCCCCGCCCAGTACACACACACACACACATGCACTCACGTACACACACATTCACAAGCCACTCTACAAAAACAGTTCATTTGATGGAGTGTAGACAACCAGAAAGAGCCGTGTGTACAGGTTTCTGGCTTCAGGAGTGAAGCTTGGAATGTAAACAGCTCCCAAGGACATCTTGTTTCTAGCCCATGGGCTGTAGGTTGCTCTGTGATTCCCATTTTGGGTCGGTCTCTCTGTCTCTCAAAGGAAAACTCAAAAGGCACTTTTAAGAAAACCACAGAGACAACTGTCGTGGTGGAAAGGCTTGGCTGGGCTGGGAGAGGGGGGACATGGAGGCGCCTTAGGCAGACCTTCCAGGAATCCGCTTGCCTCAGGTTGGATTCACCAGAATCAGACCTTGAGACAAGGATTCGAATGGAAGCAACTTATTAGCTGGTGACCCCAGGAAGCCCGTGTTGGGGAAGCTGGGGAGGGAGGGAGTAAAGAAAAGGCTCGCTGCTGAGCAGGCTCCTGGCAGGTGCCGCGGGGGCTCAGGGCTCGCGTCAAGCCACGCTGGAGGGGCAGGAAGCTGGACTCCATCCTCCCACTCCCGCCCACCGTCCGTCTTTGGCCGGGGCGGCTTCCAGGAGTGCGCCCGACCTGACCTGCGTGGCCAAGAGAAAGCAGTTGGGTGGAGAGGGGCAGAGCCCACAGCAGGAGCTGCCAGCACCTCTTCCACCTGAAATGCCCCCTCAGTCAGAGGAACAAGCAAAGCCTCCTGAGACGGGAGTCCTGGGTTTGCACGGCCAGCGTCTGTGCAGGGGTCTGTCCCTTAACACATGCTGTGTGGGGGCCTCTCCCAGCGCTGTGAGGTGAGCTTGTGCGGACTGTCTCCTGCACTTGACAGACAAAGAAACTGACGCATAGAGATTGCATGGCTTTTGTAAGATCAGACAGCTGGTAAATGAACAAAATAAATGAAAACTCCTGCCCTGCTGTCCTTTAAATTCTGATAAATAGACAAGCAAATATGTAGGCCTTTAAAAAGCAACAAATGCTGTGGAAAACTTAAGGAGATAGGTGTGTATGTATATATATATATGGACTGTATATAACATGTGTGTGTAAAATAGAGAAGACTGGGAATGCTGGGGGAGGGCTAAAAAGAGAACAGAGTGATCAGAGAAAGAGTCTAAAGAAGGTCGCATTTAAGGGCTCACCGGAGGTGAGGGCAGGAGGGTCCCGTGTGAGGGAAGCAGGTCCCAGGCTTAGGGATGGTGAACAGAGGGTGCTGAGGCAAGAGCCGGCCGGTGTGCGGAGCGCAGAAGCACCCAGGAGGTCGGTGTGGCTGAGACCAGGGGTGGGCTTCCCAGGAGAGGGGACCACCGGCCCAGATCCTGCCTCAAAGACCACTGCAGGGCCTTTGATTTCTACCCTGAGGGTAGTGGCTTCTGAACAGAGGAGGGGTCTGGTCATTTAACAGAATCCCCCTGGCTACCAGGTTGAGAAGAGAATTTAGTAACGCATGAATGAGTGAGTGAGAATCCTTGTACCTCTTCACAGTTAAACCACTTACTTTATGGAGGGACAAGAGGCAGGAGAAGGCGGGGAGCTGGTGGAAGCCACACTGCACACAGAGTCTGGAATCTGGGCCCCGCAGACAGACAGCTGGGCCTGGCGGGAGGCTGGCGGTCTTTGCTGTGATCCAGCTGCCCCGCCAGCCCTGTGTTCCCACCACCAGCGCAGCCTCAGGGGGCCGGTGTGATCACAGACATGAAAGCCAGCCCCACGCAGGGACGATGATCAGAAGCCTTGTGACAGCTGTTTCCCCTCAGAACACGGCTCTCCAGAGGCCCCAGGCCATCAGGGCGGCCCTTCTCATCCTCCCCCAGCTCCCTGGGCTGACCGCCAGTCCCCCACGCAGCAGGCTGGGCCGCGGCACTCCTGCCGAACAGGAGAAGCAGTTGCAGTTGCTCAGATGCTAACCTTCTGCTGCAGGCAGGCCTGCTCGGAGGGAGGAGCCCACAGTTGCAGATGAGGCTGCCCAGAGTGTGGTCATCACGGATGCCTGACCGCAGCAGGTGTGCCTAGGGCTACACTGTTGAGTGAGACAAGGTCCCTGCCCTCGAGGGGCTCTCAGCCAGGCTTCCAGCGTGCCTGTGTGCTTGGTGAGTCACTTCAGTCGTGTCCGGCTCTTTGTGACCTCATGGACTCTAGCCCGCCAGGCTCCTCTGTCCGTGGGATTCTCCAGGCAAGAATACTGGAGTGGGTTGCCGTGCCCTCCTCCAGGGGATCTTCCTGACCCAGGGATCAAAACTGGGTCTTCTGCAGTGCTGGCAGGTACTATTCCATCTGAGCCGCCAGGGAAGCCCTGAGGCAATTGTGTGTGTGTGTTTTTAAATATGTTCCCATACCGTTTTAAAACATGATCTTGCTTATTTATGTCTGTGCTGGGTCTTCACTGCTGCACAGGTGTTTCTCTCGTGCTGAGCAGGGGCTGCTCTCTAGCTGCGGTACACAGCCTTCTCACTGCGGCGGCTTCTCTTGTTGTAGAGCACGGGTTTCGTAGTTGTGGCGCACGGGCTCATCTGTTGTGATTTCCAGACTCCAGAGCATAGACTCAGTAGTTGGGACACACGGGCTTAGTTACTCCACGGCATGAAGGATCTTCCTAGACCAGGAATCGAACCCATGTCTCCTACATTGGCAGGAGGATTCTTTACTCCCAAGCCACCAGGGAAGCCCCAAAAGTTTTTTGGTTTTTTTTTTTTTAGGAACTTTTGTTCTTTTTTAAAAAAATTTATTAGAGTATACTTCATTTACAGTGTCGTGTTAATTTCACATGTATAGCAAAGTGATCCAGTTATACATGTATTCATTCTTTTTCAAATTCTGTACACATATAGATTACTTTCATCAGTGTTTTTATAGTTTTCAGAGTATAGGTCTTTTGACACCTCAGGTAGGTTTATTCCTAGGTATTTTCTTCTTTTTGATGCAATGGTGAATGGAATTGTTTCCTTAATTTCACCTCTGAGGCAATCTTTTCAGAGTTGAGTGGAAACCTAGACAGGGTTAATTGGAGAATGTAGAGTGGGCTTTGAAGTATGATTAGGAGTTGTCTTGAACCAAGAAGAGAGGCCTGGGCATTCCACGTAGAGGGGACAGCTCGAGCAAAGGCCCAGGGGTACAAAAGGTCATGGAGTGGTCAAGGAATTGCCAAAAGGCCAAGACAGAAGCAGCAACCAGGGTATGTGTGCATCTCTTTCTTTCTTTTCTCCCCACAGTCTCTAAAAATCCTCTTTACTGCTCACACAATTCTGCTCTGCCTTCAACTTGCATTCCTCACCCCAGTTTGCCCCAAAAGTATACCAATATTCATCCAAACAAAACACCTGTCTTCCCAGGGAGGAAATGAGCTTCTGAGAGCATGCGATTTTCAGCACATTGTTGCCCAAGAGATGAGATAGTGTTTCGACATTCACCCACTATTCTAACTGGGGGGTGCTGAATGATCTGGCCTGGGTGGGACTGGATTAGGAATCAAGGAAAAGTGGTGGATGGAAAAGAACGAGGGTGGAGTTGATTAAAGAGGCTGAGAACCCAGGCTGAGCTGCTGAAATGCTGCTGAGGGTGAGGGGTGGCCTGAGCCCCGGCGGCTCAGCCAGCGGCCACCCCAGGCTTGCTGTGAGGATGAGCACAGAGTCGGCATTCAGAGCTGTCAGAAGCGATTAATCCATCAACAGCGCAGCGCACTGGAAACCTGGCTCTGACTCAATGGCTCATTAATACCCGGACTCTGATCAGCCCGCAGATGCTAATTCAAGTTGCCCCAGACAAAGGGCGGCCTTCCGAGAGCTTGGCATTAACCCTCCGCAGCTTCCTCTGCAGGACACAATCAGGGCCTGGGGGAGATGAGCCTGGGGTGGGCTCTGGGCCACCCACCGTCCTCCCACGTGAGGACAGGCTCGTGCTCAACAGCTCTGCAGGGCCAGCCCCAGGGGCACCTAGAGTATCAGGCCCAGCCCCTGCCATTTGGCACGCAGGTAGAGGCACTGAGGCTCAGGGAGGTCCCGGGCTTGCCCAGGGTCACAGAGTAAGAAAGGAACAGAGCTTGGGCATGACTGCAGGCCGGAGTCCTTCCCACCCTGCCCTTCTGTCTCCCAGTCCCTAGGGCAGCCCTGTGTCCCTGTCTCTGAGCCCCACAAACAGTGGGGTAAAAGAGAGCTTGGCCACAGCCTCAGCCTTATAACAGGCACATGGGCGGGGCATTTGGGGAGGGCAGCGACCTCCTATTCACCCCCACACTCCAGCCCCCAGCCCTGGGCCTGATACAGAGATGGGTCTTAAGAAAACACACAATTCCCGACTGAGTAATCGCTAATTCTCCAGGGTAATGTGGCTCAGCTGGTAAAGAACCCGCCTGCCACTGCAGGAGACAGACACAGGTTCAATCCCTGGGTGGGAAAGATCCCCTGGAGAAGAGAATGGCACCCCAATCCAGTATTCTTGCCTGGGAAATCCCAGGGATAGCGAAGCCTGGCGGGCTGTAGTCTATGGAGTTGCAAAGAGTCAGACACAACTAAGTGCGCGTGCACACACACACACACACACGCACACGCACACACACCCCCCCACACACATACAAACTCTAATTCAAGCTCAGTGGGAATGGTGTTTTAATCAGGTACAAACTGCTCCAGAAGTTTGGAGGGAAAAGAGATCTTGGAAGGCTTCCTGGAGGAAGGAGCATCAGATATG
The DNA here is from genome assembly GCA_006410635.1 of Cephalophus harveyi. Taxonomy (NCBI): domain Eukaryota; kingdom Metazoa; phylum Chordata; class Mammalia; order Artiodactyla; family Bovidae; genus Cephalophus; species Cephalophus harveyi. The sequence goes on along the minus strand of SJYT01039283.1, from coordinate 233,523 downwards.
AGCCTTTAAGCAAAGACAGGCCCTGCCTGGGGCTGTTCTGAGCCTTTTTCATTTCATCCTTACCACAAAAACCCAACAATGATTATAACCATGATTATATCCACTTTACAGATGAGGAACCTGGTCAGGGTAAGTCCTTACCCAAAGTTCCATATCCAGGAAGCAGCGGAGTTGAGACATGATCCAGGTCTTTCTGTCACCAAAATGCATGTCCTCGTTAGCTTCTGAAGGCCCAGCTTAGTTAGCCCTGCTGAGGGAAACCAGACTTCCCCAAGATGTGCCCACTTGTCCCTGGGACCGCATGTCATTCCATCCCAAGATCATGCGTGCCCCTCCTGCCGTGGATTCCGGTCGGCTGTGCCTATGAGCTCGGGGGGTCACCGCGGCACCTGCCACACCCAGCACCAGCATTTGCAGGCTGGGAGCCGCCCACAGATATCTGCTGAGGGGACTGCAATCCATTGACCCTGAGACCTCAGAAGGCCCCTGTGAGGGCTCCACCAGTGGACTCCAGCTCAGGAAGAGGCTGACTCCGTGCCAGGGGAAGGCTGTGTTGGGCTGTTTATTATTGTTCAGATTTGACCGGCCTCCTTCTTTCCTGAATTCAAAGCAATGCCCGTCCCCAGGGGGGCTGCAGAGCAGAGAAGGGGACACGGCGATGCAAGGCCCAGCGCCAAGTTTCCTGACTCCTGACTCCCCGGGAAGTGCTCCCTGACCCTTGGAAACTTGCCTCCCTCGAGCTCTGCATCCTTTGACAATAGAAAATCCCCTAATAAGGAAATAATTCAAGCACAGCGCAGTTGGCTTCCCAGGTAGGGCAGTGGTAAAGAATCCACCTCCAGTGCAGGAGATGCAAGAGACTCAGCTGCGATCCCTGGGTCAGAAAGATCCCTGGAGGAAGAAATGGCAACCCACCCCAGTATTCTTGCCTGGAGAATCCCATGGACAGAGGAGCCTGGCGGGCTACAGTCCCTGGGGTCACAAGGAGTCAGACACGACTGAGCGCGCATACACAGCCCCATCACCGACCTGCGCGCCTGTTCCCACCTCATCCTGTCCCCGCCACTCTCCCTGTTCCTGACCAGAGGCTGGATGTACTGCTTCTCAGACTAACCTGGTGTGTGCTGGGGAGAGCATGTGAGCACAGGGGAATGGGGTGTGTTTGTGTACCCTGCAGGGCCCCTGAGCATCTGTGTACATAAGAAAAGATGCTCTCTGCTGTGTTTCTCCTCTGCTCTCACACTGTGACCACACTCCCAGTACTTTTGACTCCAGATTGTGGGTTTTGCCACCTCAAGCAATTCTGCATCCCCAGCCGGGAGTCCTCCAATTGAACTCAGTGCCGACGCTGTCTACCTGGAGTCAGAGTCAGATCCCACACGTTATGGCCTCAGTCCCACGAGACTGCCCCCACTTCAGACGCCAATCACATGTCCTGAGTGCACTTCTGTCCATCTGTGCACAGGTCCTGAGTGCACCCGTACTTCTCACCAACCAGATAGCAGTCAGGGTCCCCGTGACTCCCACCCTGGGTTTGATCATTTGCTAGAATGGCTCATAGGACTCAGGGAAACATACTTTAGTTACTGCTTTATTAAATAACAAAGGATATGGATGAACAGCTAGATGAAGAGGTGCGTACAGAAAGGTCCAGAAGAGTCTCAAGTTTCCCAGGTGGCAGTAGCAGTAAAGAATCTGTTAGTGCAGGAGATATAAGAGACGCAGGTTCGATCCCTGGGTCGGGAAGATCCCCGGGAGAAGGGCATGGCAACCTATTCCAGTGTTCTTGCCTGTAGAATCCCATGATCAGAGGAACCTGGTGGGCTCCAGTCCATGGGGTCGCAAGAGTCAGACATGACCTAGCAACTCAACCCCCCCCACCACCATCATATAGTCCCAATTAACTCAATCTCCAGCCCCTCCGCTTTTCCTAGAGGGTAAGGGGTGGGGCTGAAAGTTCCAAGCTTCTGATCATGACTTGGTCTTTCTGGGGACCACCACCTATCCTAAAGCCATCCAGGAGCCCACCAAATGTCACATAATTAGGGGAAAAAAACACTCCTGTCATTTAGGAAGTTCCGAGGGTTTCAGGAGCTCTGTGCCAGGAACTGGGGGCAGAGATCAATCAATCAATCAATAAGTGCATATAATCATAGTTTGTGAGACGTGTTTGTGCGTGTGTGTTGTCTCTCTTAGCCGAGGCTACACCATGTTGCAGTAACAAGTGGTCCCCAGATCACAGTATCTCATAACAATGGAGATTTACTTCCCAGCATTTGAGTTACTTCTAGGGTTGGCTCTGGCTCTGCACCCTGCCAGCTGCACCCTGGGCCAAGAGTAAATGGGCAGCATCTCCCCGGAGTGCCGCTGATCCCCACAGCAGAGGCAAAGGAGAGCATGGAGGAGCTGGGAGCTGGCTCTGGAGGCTCCCACCCAGAGGGACACACAGCTCTTCCCCTCCAGTTTCAGGGGCTGGAGCTGGTCACGTGACTGGGGCTGTTCTCATGGGAAGTGGCCCCTCCCTGAGGGAGAGCCAGGAGGCACCCTTGAACGGGCCCCGGCTCGGATGCAGGGCGTGCGAAGCTGTGCGTGTCGGTGCTGTCTCTAGCTGTTCAGTGTGCCAAGCCTTTACGACCCCATGCACTGCACACACCAGGCCTCCCTGTCCTTCACCGTCTCCCAGAATTTGCTCAAACTCATGTCCAGTGAGTCGGTGATGCCATCCAACCATCTCATTCTCTGTCGTCCCCCTTCTCCTGCCCTCAATCTTTCCCAGCATCAGAGTCTTTCCCAGTGAGTCACCTCTTCGCATCAGGTGGCCAAAACATTGGAGCTTTAGCTTCAGCATCAGTCCTTCCAATGAATATTCAGGGTTGATTCCTTTAGGATTGACTGGTTTGATCTCCTAGCAGTCTGAGGGACTCTCAAGAGTCTTCCCCAACACCACAGTTGGAAAGCTTCAGTTCTTCGATGCTCAGCCTTCTTTAGGGTCCAACTCTCTTTTCCATACGTAACTACTGTGTGTCTCAGTGGCTCTTGGTGACTGTGAGAAAGTACAGCTGCACAAATCTATCTGTTGGGGTACCTTGTGTCAGTTGGTATTTCTGGATGTAAAAAAAAAAAAAAGTGTGTAAATGGAGTGCACAAGAGCCTGTGCTTGAATGGACAAATGGGAGTGTGTGTGATGGGAAGAGTGTGAGTCAGGGGAGGGTGTGAACATGTGTGTGCAAGTTTCTGTGTGTGCATACGAGTGTGTGCACACACATGCAAGCATGTATGTACCTGTGTGCCACAAGCCCACACCCCGGCACTGCATCCATCTGCATGTACAGCAAACGCCCCCCACACTCACACCCCAACATACACTCCTGTCCCCGGAGAAGAAGCCGTCACAGATGGGAGGCGAGATGCTCAATTTCCCAGCTGATGATTTAGCAGGTTCATTCACCCCTCATTTGTGGCCATCTGTCGCTTTCCACGCAGCCGCTGGGCCATCTCCACCTGGCCCGAGCACCGAGGCTGCACAGAGACGGCGGCAGGACCGGCCGGCAGCTTCCGAGGCTGAGCTGCCTCCCGGACCTGGGACCGACTCTCAGAGCTGCCCCGGGGGGCTGGGGGCCCGGCAGACAGACGCAGTCCTGAGCCACCGCCAGAGACGAGGATCTTCCAGAAGGCATTCGGGGGTCTCCAAAATGCCTTGTGCATGCTTAGTCGCTCAGTCGTGTCTGACTGTTTGTATCCCCATGGACTGTAGCCCCCCAGGCGCCTCTGTCCGTGGGATTCTCCAGGCAAGAATACTGGAGTGGGTTGCCATTTGCTACTCCCGGGGATCTTGCCAATCCAGAGACCAAACCTGCGTCCCCTGCCTGGCAGGTGGGTTCTTTGCCACTAGCACCACCTGGGAGGCCCCCCAGATGCCTTAGGCCGCCCCAGAGCTCCAGCAGCACTCTCCCACTCCCAGCTCACCTCTCCCCGCCCGCCACGTAGGAACCTTCGTGGGGGCAGAACAAGCCAGCCCTGATAGCCACCTCCGCCAGGTTCTAGTCCTGGCTCTGTGCTCAGCACTTGACCTGCACCGTCTCATTTAGGCCCAAGACAGAGAGGCTGCTCCTCGCCCTGTTCAGCCGATGAGGAAACCGAGGTGCTGAGAGGTGCACACGTTTACATACCCCCCTGGGAGCAAAACCGAGTCTCTCGCTAAGGTCTCCCTATTCACATTGGGGCCAGGGCTGCTCCAGGTCACCTCGTCCAGGAAGCCGGCTGATTAGCAGCCTGAAGGGGCCAGGCCTGGGCTACAGCAGGACCCCAGCCCTGAATGTGGATGCTGGTGAGGCAGTGGAGCAGAGGATACAGGTCGCCCCATCTTCTTCTCTGGTGACCACACTCCCCCTTTCCAGAAGGGAAGACGACCCCACCAAATTGGTCCTGATTTCTGATTCCAATACATCCTTGAAATGAGCCTCTCATGCCCAGGGCAGCCTTTGTCATGCCCCTGCTCAACTGCCGTCCTGGCCTGGGATGGAGTCCAGCCTCCCTAAGAGCTGAGGCTGGCCCTGGCCTTGAGGCTTGCCCACATGTCTGGCCTCTCAGCCTCACCTCCCCTCTGCTCTTTTTATTTTTCAGATACATGTATTTATTTGGCTGCGCTGGATCTTGGTTGTGGCCCTTGGGATTCTTGGTTGTGGCAGGTGGGATCTTGTTCCCGGACCAGGGGTTGAACCTGGGCCCTCTGCACAGGGCACCTGGAACCTTAGCCACTGGACCGCCAGGGAAGTCTCTGCTCTCTGCTCTAGCACCGAGTCCCTCCCCCACGCTCCCTCACCTCTGATGCGTCCCTCCTCCAGTCTCCTTCGCACTTTGCCAGCTCACTCCTGCCCACCCTGCCCTCCTCCAGGGAGTCTCCCCCGCCTCGTAAGGGCTGCCTTCCCTGCCAGGCCCTGGCCCTTCGTGGGGCCGCTTGCCCCGCAGGGGGCTCGTGTCTCCCCCACTAAACTGTAAGTTCCTGGGGGGACGTGCTGCTTCCTCAGCCACTCGCTTAACAAACACTACTGATCTCTCCCTGCCCCAGGCCAGGGACAATTCTAGAGGCCAGAGATGCATGAAAACAAGAAAGGAGGGCGAGAGGGAGACCAGCTAGGCTCGGGCAGCAGCTTCCAGATAGGTGGTGGTGGAAGGCTTCTCAGAGGTGGTGACAAGCATGCTGAGACCCAATGAGAAACCAGCAACGCAAAGGTCTGAGACTCAGGGACTCCTGGCCGGGCGAACAGCAGCTGCAAAGGTCCCGAGGCAGGAGTGGGTCTGGCAAGTTTGGGTTATGCCCGTGTGGCTGGAGTGTGGACAGCTGGGAGCAGGCAGGGTTCAGAGAGGTAGCAAAGGTTTTCCTGACCATTTCCTGAACATTTTTTACTTTGAATACTCTAGACTGCCTCCTCCAGGGAACCTTCTGTGACTGCACATTCCTTATGCCTCTGAGCCCTCCCAGCTCTACCCACAGTGATCCAAATCACCTCCCAGCCTCCTTAAGATAGCTGTTGTTCAGTCACTCAGTCATGTCCGACTCTCTGCAACCCCATGGACTCCCACATGCCAGGCTTCCCTGTACTTCACTATCTCCCGGAGTTTGCTCAGACTCATGTCCACTGAGTCAGTGATGCCATCCAGCCATCTCATCCTCTGTCATCCCCTTCTCCTCCTGCCCTCAGTCTTTCCCAGCATCAGGGTCTTTTCCAGTGAGTCAGCTCCTCGCATCAGGTGGCCAAAGAACTGGAGTTTCAGCTTCAGCATCGGCCCTTCCAATGATTATTCAGAGTTGATTTCCTTTAGAATTGACTGGTTTGATCTTGCAGTCCAAGGGACTCTCAAGAGTCTTCTCCAGCACCACAGTTCAAAAGCATCAGTTCTTCAGTGCTTGGTCTTCTTTATGGTTCAACTCCCACATCCATACATGACTACTGGAAAAACCATAGCTTTGACTATAAGGACTTTGTCAGCAAAGTGATGTCTCTGCTTTTTAATATACAGTCTAGGTTTGTCATAGCTTTTCTTCCAAGGAGCGAGCGTCTTTTAATTTCCTGGCTGCAGTCACTGTCTGCAGTGATTTTGGAGCCTAGGAAAATAGTCTGTCACTGTTTCTATTTTTTTCCCCATCTATTTGCCATGAAGTGATGGGAAGATGCATGAGTCTTCAAATCCCTACCTTGTCTTGTTTAAATGATGTATAAGCATTTTATTAATGCAAGTGGGCCCTCGCCTGTTCCTGGGCCCCCTGGCCAGGAGGGCCCCTGCAGGATGTGGATGGGGTCCCCATCAGGACAATCGTCCTTCGTGTCTGCTCCAGTTCCATTTAGCAGGTCGCTAGGGGAGGCAGGAAGGACTGGCTGGGCTGTCAGGCTTGGTTATTTATGGAATTCAATTTCCCCAGCTCCCTGCCACTCCTAGGAGCGTCACAGGGAGGCCACAGAGAAGGATTTTGTTTGGGCCTACAGGGGGATTCAACTGTCAAGTGAACCAAACACCCTCCAGAAGGACTCGTGGACACTTCAGGGCAGTGTCTGGGGACAAGCAGAGGCGGAACCAGGCACTCTAGCCTGGGTGTCAGGAAATCTGGATTCCAGGCTGGTTCTGCCCCAGTGTTAGGCAAGCCCTTCTCTGGGCCCCCGTTTCCACCTTAGTAAGAGGTGAGAGAGATTGAGCTAGGTCATGTGTTGATGTATGTTTCTATAAAAGTCCATACAAAAAAATGTGTTAGGTTTTGTGGGTCATAGGGTCTCTGTCAGAACTACTCAATTCTGCCTCGCAGCGCAAGAACAGCCACAGATGACACGTAAACAAACGGGCAGGGCTGTGTTCCAAAACAGCTCTACTTAGGAAAAGCAGGTGGTAGGCTGACCTTGGCCCATGGGCTGTAGACTGCAGACCCCGATCCAGGTGACTGGCATGTCAATCGGGACGCTTTAGGAGAAAGGGTGTCTGTGTATGCTTAGTTGTGTCTGACTCTTTGCCACCCTGCAGGCTCCTCTGTCTATGGAATTTTCTAGGCAAGCATACTGGAGTGGGTTGCCATTTCCTACTCCAGGGCCTCTTCCCCACCCAGGGATTGAACCTGTGTCTTTTTGTCTCGTTAATTTAATTGGAGGCTATGTACTTTACAATATCATGGTGGTTTCTGCCATACATCGAGATGAGTCAGCCATGGGTGGACATGGGTCCCACCATCCTGAACCCCTCTCCCACCACCCTCCCCACCCCATCCCTCTGGCTTGTCCCAGAGCACCAGCTTTGAGTGCTCTGCTTCATGCATAGATTTGCACTGATCATTTATTTTACATATGGTAATATACATGTTTCAATGCTATTCTCTCATATCATCCCACCCTCGCCCTCTCCCACAGAGTCCAAAAGTCTGTTCTTTACACCTGTGTCTCTTTTGCTGTCTTGCATGTAGGTCATCATTACTATCTTTCTAAATTCTATATATATGCATTAATATACTGTATTGGTGTTTCTCTTTCTGACTCATTTCACTCTGTATAATAGGCTCCAGTTTCATCCACCTAATTAGAACTGACTCAGATGTGTTCTTTTTTATAGCTGAGTAATATTCCGTTGTGTATATGTACCACAAATTGCTTATCCATTTGTCTGCCGATGGACATGTAAGTTGCTTGCATGTCCTGGGTATTGTAAACAGTGCTGCAATGAACATTGGGGTACATGTGTCTCTTTCAATTCTGGTTTCCTCAGTGTGTATGCCTAACAGTGGGATTGCTGGGTCGTATGGCAGTTCTATTTCCAGTTTTTTAAGGAATCTCCAGACTTTTCTCCACAGTGGCTGTACTAGTTTGCATCCCCACCAACAGTGTAAGAGGGTTCCCGTTACTTCACATCCTCTCCAGCATTTATTGTTTGTAGAGTTTTGGATCGCAGCCATTCTGACCTGTGTGAGATGGTACCTCATTGTGGTTTTGATTTGCATTTCTCTGATAATGAGTGATGTTGAGCATCTTTTCATGAGTTTGTTAGCTACATGGATGTCTTATTTGGAGAACTGTCTGTTTAGTTCTTTGGCCCATTTTTTGATTGGGTCATTTATTTCTCTGTGAACCCATGTCTTTTGCATTTCCTGCATTGGCAGCCCCCAGGACACTTTAGATTGTAAGCAAAAGAATCCCAATGCAGACTAGTTTATACTAAACATTGTTTAGGGGAGGAGGGCTTTTGGGGTCACATAAGAAAAAAAGTTCCCAGGGGACTTCAGGCATGGCTGGATCCAGGAGCTCAGATGACATCATTAGGACTCATTATGACTGAGTTTCACTCTCACTATTCCTTGACTACATTTGCCTCTAGTTTGGCCTTGATTTTAGACAGGCACCCTTCATCAGCAAAAGTCTGGGATTCATTCATTCTGGGCCAGCTTTCATCATGCACTCCTTCCTGAACTAATCACCCCTATGGGGATGTTGAATTTTTCCTGGTTGGCCAGGCTTAGGGCATTTGCCCCTCTCTAGAGCCAACAGTGAGTCCAGCTCCACGATATGACATGCATCATGGTATGTGGGCTGGCCCCAGGAGTGGCCCTCCTAGTGGACGGTTGGGAGTTCTTTGTGCAGGGCTGGTTGTTAGGGTTTCTCTTCATGGCACCATCATTCCTTCCTGGATAATCGCAGCCACCTCCTGAATGCCTCTCGATTCGCACACCTCTCCCTCCATCAGACTCACAGCACCATCACCAGATTGATCTTCCCACGGCTTCCCAGTCCCTCTGCTGCTCAAGAACCTTCTTTGGCTCCCCACTGCCATCAGGACAAGATCCTTGTGCCTCAGTCTGGTTCTCAAGGCCCCCCGTGATCCCACCTTAGTTGTTCTTCTCTCCCTTGTCTCCTCCCCTCTTCCATGCAGGAATACGAGTCCAGGACTTGAGTTAGTGCCACTGGTCACTAGTTGTATAACCTTGAAAGTGAAACAACATTGAAGAAGAACAAAGTTGGGGGACAGGCACTACTTGACTTTAAGACTTGCTATAAAGTTAGAGTAATCAAGACTGTGTGCTAATGATGAAAGAACAGACATATAGATCAGTGGAGCACAATGGAGAGCCCAGAAATAGATCCAGATAAATACAATCAATTGATCCTTGATAAATGAGCAAAGGCGTTGAAATGGAGCAATGATAGTCTCTTCAGCAAATGGTTCTGCAACAACTATACGTCCACATGTAGAAAAATGAATCCAGATACAGACCTGACACCCTTCACAGAAATTAACTTACAGAGGATCATAGATGTTAAATATACCTACATATACAATGCAAAATGAGAAAACTCGTAGAAGATAATACAGGATAAAATTTACACAACTTTGGGTATGGTGATCACTTGTTGTTCAATCACTGAGTCACGTCTGACTCTTTGCGACCTCATGGACTGCAGCATGCCAGGCTTCTCTCTCTTTCACCATCTCCCAGAGCTTGCTCAAACTCATGTCCTTTGAGCTGGTGATGCCATCCAACCACCTTGTCTTCTGTCATCCCCTTCTCCTCCTGCCTTCAATCTTTCCCAGCATCAGGGTCTTTTCTAATGAGAAGGCTCTTGACATCAGGTGGCCAAAGTATTGGAGCTTAAGCTTCAGTATCAGTCCTTCCAATGAATATTCAAGGTTGATTTCCTTTGGGTATGGTGATGACTTTTTAAACAACACCAAAGGAACAATCCATGAAGGAAATAATTGATTGGACTGGACTCCACTAAAATTAAACACTTCTGCTCTGCAGAAGACAATATCAAAAGAAGGAGAAAGCAAGTCAGGGACTGGGGAAAATATTTGCCAAAGACATATCCAAAATGTGCAAAGAGCTCTTAAAACTCAGCAATAAGAAAACAAACAACCCGGTTTAAAAATCGTAAGATCTTAACAGACATCTCACTGAAGAAGATACGCAGATAGCAAATAAGCATATGAAAAGGTCTCCCACATCATATGTCATCAGGGAAATGCAAATTGAAATGACACTGAGCTACCTATTAGAATGGCTAAAATCTGGAACACTGACAGCATCAAACGCTGGTGGGGACTTAGAGCACGGGAAGTTCTCGTTTATTGCTGGCGGGGTTATTGCTGGCGGGGTTATTGCTGGCGGGGTTATTGCTGGCAGGCTTATTGCTGGTGGGAATGCAAAATGGTGCACTCACTGTGGAAGACATTTTGCTGCTGCTGCTAAATTGCTTCAGTCATGTCCAACTCTGTGCGACCCCATAGACAGAAGCCCACCAGGCTCCCCTGACCCTGGGATTCTCCCGGCAAGAACACTGGAGTGGGTTGCCATTTCCTTCTCCAAGGCATGAAAGTGAAAAGTGAAGTTGCTCAGTCGTGTCCGACTCCTGGCGACCTCATGGACTGCAGCCTACCAGGCTCCTCCGTCCATGTGATTTTCCAGGCAGGAGTACTGGAGTGGGCTGCCATTGCCTTCTCCAGACATTTTGCTGGCTTCTTACAAAGCTAAACATATTCTGGCAATGCTATGCAGCAATACCACTCATTGTTATTTACCCGAAGGAGTTGAAACTTACGTCCACAAAAAAAAACTCACATAGATATTTATAGCAGCTTTATTCATAACTGCCAAAACTTGGAAGCAGCCAAGATGTCCATTCAGTAGGTGAATGGAAACATAAATTGAGGTACATCCAGACAATGGAAAGCTTTTCAGCACTGAAAGGAAATGAGCTATCAAGCCGTGAAAAGACGTATTAAATGCATATTATTACTAAGTGGAAGAAGACAATCTGAAAAGGCTACATATTGTACAGTTCCGACTATATGACATTGCGGAAAAGGCAAAACTATGGAGACAGTGAAAAGATCAGTGGTTGCTTGGGAATGAGGGGTGGGGAATGGAGCTGAATAGGTAGAGCACTGAGGATTTTTAGGGCAGTGGATACTATTGGGTTGGCCAAAAAGTTCGTTGGATATAACAGAAAACCTGAATGAACCTTCTGGCCAACCCAGTGTAATAACGGTACATGTCTGCGCAAACCCACAGAATGTACAAAGCCCAGACGGAACCGTAAGGTAAACTGTGGGCTTAGGGTGCTAACCTTGAGTCGGTGCAAGTTCATCAGTTGTAACAAGTGGACCACTTTGCAGGGGGTGTTGACACCGAGGGAAGCTTTGCTTGCATGGGGGCAGGAGGTGTGGGGGAAACCTCTGTACCTTCCCCTTAATTTTGCAGGAGCCAAAACATCTCTCTTTTTTTAAAAAAAAGTATTTATTTATTTTTGGCTGTGCTGGGGCCTCATTGCAGAGCGTGGGGCTCTTGCTGCAGAGCACTGGGGCTCACCAGCTGCAGCTCCCGGGGGCTCTGGAGCACAGACTCAGTAGCTGGGGCCTGCGAGCTTGGTTGCCCCACCACATGTAGAATATTCCCAGACCAGGGATTGGACTCGTGTCCCCTGCATTGACAGGTGGATTCTTTACCGCTGGACCACCAAGTAAGTCCCCCAAAACTTCTCTTCTAAAAAAAGTTTTTTTTTTTTTTTGATATTTATTTTTATTTATTTATTTGGCTGTGCCGAGTCATGCCATGTGGGATCTTTAGTTGCAACATGTGAACACTTTGTTGCAGCACATGGGATCTAGTTTCCCAACCAGGGATAGAACTAGAGCCCCCTGCGCTGGGAGCACGGAGCCTCAGCCACTGGGCTGTTGTTGTTTTTTAAAAAATAAGCAAGCAACAGAATGACAACTCGAGTACGAGGCTATTTTTATAATGTAAACGACACACACCAGAAACATATTTACTAGGTGTATATAGATATACGCAAAAGGAAAGAAAGCAAGCTCGGAAAGGACACACAGCAAACTCTTCCTGTATGCTAAGAGGAGGAGGAGTAAGTGAGGATTGCATTTGGAAGATCAAAAGGATCTGTCTTAAATACTGTGATAATTTACAAGGAGTAAATACCAGAAATACTCGGGTAATTAAGGGTGATTTTTAAAGAGGAAAAATGAAGGAAAACAAAATAAGGAAAGAAGAGAGGGAGGGAGAGAAAAGGTAGGTAAAAAGAGAAGACAGAGAGTCAGACAGAAAGGGACGGGGTGGACGGCAGAGGGGAACAGAGAGGGGCCCATCTTCTCCCACCTGCCAAGATGCCCCCAGCCCGCGTCAGCTGGCAGGCAAGCTGCAGCTCCAGGGCCCTGCAGTGTTGTCTCCCATTAAGATGTCAGCTCTCTGCGGGCTCCTGCCCGCCCCTGGCCCTGGCCTCCGGTGGAAGCTTTCTTTATTCCCCTTATCGGTGAGAACCAGCAGGGACCACATCCCTGGACCCACGCCTGGCCCGCTGATTGCAAATTGTTTCTGAAGGAGCATTTTGCAATGGGCTTTCCCTCTCCAGGGACTATTCTAGGAATGTCAACAGCTTCTGTTCGGAATAAAAACGCTGAATCCATCGCTCTCATAAATAACGATAGTGTGATTAGCTGCCATTCTGATGGCAGATAATGAAAGCAGAGCAGGCGTTTGCCGCTTCTGGATTTCCGAAGATAGAGACAGATGGATGGGTGCCAGGGCCTTCATGGGGCATCCACTCCATGCCAGGGTTTGAGTGCCATGAACTCTTCCGGCCCTCTCAGCAGACTCTCCTGGGTCATCAGGGCTGTGCCTTGTAACAGAGAAAGAAACTGTGGCCCGGGGATGTCACTGAGCCCAGGTTGCCTGTCATATGCCCACAGGTGAGACTGAGACTCAGCTCCGTCCTGAGAGTGACTGACTCTCATGCTTGCCAACAGGCAGGGGTTTCACTTCCAGGAGTGCTCAGGGGAGAAAAAGCCAGGATTTTCAGAACTCTGAGCCCTACTCATGCCGGGTCTGTCCCAGACCAGCAGGCAGGTCCTTAAGAATCCGCCGCTTGAGTGAGACAGGAGCGTGATTTTCATGTGTTTATTTCTCTTCGGGCTTCCCAGGTGGCGCTAGTGGGAAAGAATCCGCCGGTAACGCAGGAGATGTGTGTTTGATCCCTGGGTCCTCGGAAAGATCCCCTGGAGGAGGGCATGGCAACCCACTCCAATGTTCTTGCCCGGAGGATTCCATGGGCAGAGGAGCCTGACGGGCTACAGTCCATGGAGCCACACAGAGTTGGACACGACTGAGCAACTGAGTACGCACATACTTCTCTCTTCAACAGATACTTAGCGAGCACTTCCTGTGTGCCGAGCACTGGGCCGTGTACCCAGCCCTGGCCTCGCAGAGCTTACAGCCGAGCTGGAGAGAGAGAGGATGAAACCAGTAGTTACGCACGCAACCCAGTGCGTGCGTGTCTGTGATGGGGAGATACGCAGAGTGGACCCAACCGGGGAACTCAACCGGGCCGGGGGGCAGGACAGGTGCTGCTGGCATCCGAGCAGGAACGAGCATGGTGCAGGTGAGTCCACGGGAGAAGAGGGCGAGCGAACGGTGTTCTTGGCAGACGGGACAGCCGTGGGTAAAGGCCCAGAGGTGGGAGCCTCTTGATGAGTGCTGAAGGTAGCCTCACAAGGCCGGATGTCCACAGGGAGCGTGGAAGGAACCCAGAGGCCCCGGTTCTCTCCCTGGGAGCAGAATTAATGAAGTCTCAGTGGGTATTGAGCCAATATTGTGTGCAAGGCTCCTGGAGGGCAATCCCTACTCCCACCGAAGGGAGAGTGGTGAGTACCTGAAGGGAGGCAGGAACAAGATCTCTGGGAGAATTGGAGCAGAAGGGTGAAAGTCAGACAAGATTCTTGGAGGTGGTGGCGTTTGAGACTGCCTTCAACCCTCAAGTAGAGTCTTTTGAGTCAGGTGGCGAAGAGCTTGCAAATGGCACCTGAATAATTGGAGCATTCCCCACACACCAGAACAGGTGCTAGCTTTCTCCCACCAATATTGTCAGGTAAAAGCTATAGTTATTGTTATTTTTAAAAAATACTTCTTTATTTGGCTGCACCAGGTCTTGGCTTTCCCAGGTGGCGCTGGTGGTAAAGAGCCCGCCTGCCGATGCAGGTAGACGTAAGAGATGTGGTTAGATCGCTGGATCAGGAAGATCCCCTGGAGGGGAGAATGGCAACCCACTCCAGTATTCTTGCCTGGAGAATCCCACGGACAGAGGGGCCTGGTGGGCTACAGTCCTCGGGGCAGAGTCGGACACAACTGAGCAACTCAGCGTGCCCGCGCCAGCTCTTAGTTCCCGCACCAGGGATGGAACCCGGGCCCCTGCATTGGGAGTGTGGAGTCTAACCCCCTGGACCAACGGGGAAATCCCTATAACTATTGTTATTATTCCCATTCTGTAGATGAGGAAACTGACGCCCAGGAACGTGAGGTCATTTTCCAAGGTCTGTCTAGTGCCGCAGACTGCACGTAACCCACAGACTGGACACGGGCCGTGTCCTTGGGACAGGCTCTGTCTACACCGAGACAGCCTGCTCTTTACCTTTCAGGGATGTCTGTTTGGAAGCAGCAGTCTGTCAGAGTGTTTCTGTGTTGAGTTCAGCATGGTGAGACATGAAAAAATATTTCAACGTTCAGCGAAGAGGACGTGCCCCAGTGTGATTCAAGGGCAGGGTAACAAAATGATCTTTAGTTCAGTTCAGTTGCTCAGTCGTGTCCGACTCTTTGAGACCCCATGGACTGTAGCACACCAGGCTTCCCTGTCCATCACCAACTCCTGGAGCTTGCTCAGACTCTTATCCATCAAGTTGGTGATGCCATCCAGTCATCTCATCCTGTCGTCCCCTTCTCCTCCTGCTTTCAACCTTTCCCAGCATCAGGGTCTTTTCCAATAAGTCAGTTCTTCGAATCAGGTGGCTAAAGTGTTGAAGCTTCAGCATCAGTCCTTCCAGTGAATATTCAGGATTGATTTATTTTAAGATTGACAGGTATGATCTTCTTGCAGTCCAAGGGACTCTCAAGAGTCTTTTCCAACACCACGGTTCAAAAGCATCAGTTCTTCAGTGCTCAATCTTCTTTAAGGTCCAACTCTCTCATCCATACATGACTACTGGAAAAACCATAGCGTTTACTAGACGGACCTTTGTCAGTAAAGTAATGTCTCTGCTTTTTAATATGCTGTCTAGGCATGTCACAGCTTTTCTTCCAAAGGGTAAGCATCTTTTAATTTCATGGCTGCAGTCACCATCGACAGTGATGCTGGAGCTGAAGAAAATAAATTCTGTCACTGTTTCCATTTTTTTCCCTATCTATTTTCCATGAAGTGATGGGACTGGATGCTGTGATCTTAGTTTTTTGAATGTTGGGTTTTAAGCCAGCTTTTTCACTCTCCTCCATCACTTTCATCAAGAGGCTCTTTGGTTCCTTTAGGACCATAACAAAATGATCTTACCTCCCATTATCTCCCGCGAGGTTTATTGTGGTTTATCAAGTGGTTATGCACATTAATGTGGCTCTTTTGCTAATGGAGGAATTCCCTGCATGGAGGGGGGTGTGGTTAAGGTAATAGCCGCATTTCTGAAAACAAAGCACAAAGCCTTGTTTCTCCTTGGGAGATGTTTTCTTAGGTCAAACAGAGGCTTCTCGGTCTTACTAGAGCTTCAGGGAAGCTGGTAGAGGGAATTCTGTTGTCCGGGGAGACAGAGTCTGTTCTGAGCAGCTGAAGGCATCGGGGCGGAGGCCCGGGTGAGGCATGGGGAACAGACCCAGGCATGGCCTTTCCTCCTGAGCCCCTCACTCCTTGCAGAGGCGGGTTGCTACTGTTGTTTGGTCGCTCATGGACCGCAGCCCACCAAGACCCTCCGTCCATGGGATTTCCCAGGCAAGAATACTGGGGTGGGTAGCCATTTCCTTCTCCAGGGGATCCTCCTGACCCGAGGATCAAAATTGCGTCATCTCCTGCACTGGCAGGTGGATTCTTACCCCTGAGTCACCAGGGAAGCCCAAGGGATGGCAGAAGGGAGGTGCCATCTCTTTAATTTACAGGTGAGGAAACGGGCTCAGAGAGGAAAGGGGACTTGCCAAAGCACACACAGAGGGCTGGTGATAGACTTGAGCATCCTGACCCCCCAATCAGGTCTCTACCCGCAGCATCGCCCGTGGCCTGACAAGGGGTTGACTGGGGTGGCAGGAAAGCCCTGGCGGCAAGACTGATGAACTTAATGGCACAGCGGGCTAGCTTTGGAGGCTTGAATGGGGACCCCAGCTCTGTCCGTTTTGGGCCACTGACTCTCTGAGCCTCTGTTCCCCCGGTTGTCAGTGATGAGCACGGAACAGCGCTCCAAAATACAGCTAGCGGTTATCACCTTCCTGGCTCTGGTACTGGTGGCCAAATGCTCGCAGGCAAGGTTCTTCTTCTCTCTGAGCCTCAATTTTGTTGTTGTTGTTCATTGGCTAAGTCATGTCTGACTCTCTGAGACCCCGTGGACTGCAGCACGCCAGGCTTCCCTGTCCTCCACTGTCTCCTGGAGTTTGCTCAGACTCATGCCCATTGATGCCATCCAACCATTGCATCCTCTGTTGTGCCCTTCTCCTCCTCCCTTCCATCTTTCCCAGCATCAGGGTCTTTTCCAGTGAATTGGCTCTTTGCATCAGGTGGCCAAAGTATGGGAGCTTCAGCCTCAGTCCCTGAATATTCAGGGCTGATTTCCTTTAGGGTTGATCTCCATGCAGTCCAGGGGACTCTCGAGAGTCTTCTCCAGCACACAATTCAAAAGCATCGGGTTTTGGTGCTCAGCATCCTTTACGGTTCAGCTCTCACATCTGGACATGACTACTGGAAAAAGCACAGCTTTGACCATACAAACCTCAATTTGCCCATTTCTAAAATAAAACGATTTGACTAAGTAGTATCTCAAGGCCATCTCCAGTCTGATGCCTAGTAAGTCTGTGACTCAGAGAACCACCCCAAGCCAAGGGAAGGGAGGGGACTACCGCAACAATATTAGCAATAATCATCTTAGCCGTATATTGAATGTCCACCGTTAGGCGCTGGTTCTCCCTTCATGCCAGGTCCACAGTATCACAGCAGCCACCTCCTGGCCTCCCGGCTTCCAGTCCTCTCTTCTTTAGTCCACCAGGCATACCTGGCCTGTCTCAGCCATCTTCAACCCTACTTTACTCTCTCCTTTAGCACATTCAATGACTCTGCAGAGCCACCCCTGCCAAGGAGAGGTCCAGCTCCTCCACATGGTGGCGAAGCTTCCATGCTCAGGCCCTGCCCTCTCTAATGGAATTTCATACCAGCTGTGTTGTCTCTGTCCAGTCCTCCCCCGTGTCTCGTCTCAGAGGTGCTCAATGAACATTTGTTGACTGAATGAGCACATGGGTGAAATATTTCTCTAAATTAAGGCTACACAAACTTTAGTCATTTGCAGACCAGCCACAAGAGCTTTGCAGAAATCTGTGCGTTGTGTCTATTTTTGTTTACTTAAGTATTTTCCTTTTTTAGATTAAATAAATGTATCTGAAAAGGAAACCGTACATCATACTGTAACCAGAGGATCAGTATTACTTGCCAGAAATAGGTCTCCACTAAAATAGACACGAGGACAGATGAGCACTGTGTTCAGCTCCAACTAGATATTGCTGTCTACCAGGGCTGCAGGCCTAGAGCTGCTCTCTCTCTCAGTTAACACGGGGTGGCTCAGCACCGCGAGGGGCAGTGGAGACGAAGGAGCACCATCTTGAGACTTGCCCATGGACAGCAATCACAAGCATGCTACAGGGGATGAAGACGGACGAGCTCTTTCACGCCAAGTTATTTCACCCCACTGAAAATTATCCTAACTACCGCCAGTGCTTGCTGCCCACATTTTGGGAATTCTGCTAACAGAACCCATGCCTCTAAGCCCACAGGGGATGCATGTGAATTCTCTGGAAGACTTCAACTGGGCCTTTAGAAAGGACAGGGAGATGGTGCCTTGGCCATTTCACCTTTATAGTATGGGGCCCTTTATCTGAAGCCGCCCCTGCCCAGCAGCCAGACAGTCCTCAGAACTCCCCTGAGATAAGAGTTTGTTGGCTGAAGCCATCTGCCTGGAGGAATAATGAGTTCCCCATCACTGGAGAGGTGCAGACAGATGCTAGACAGTTATGGGCAGGTGGGGTGGGGAGGGGAGGCCGGGAGCAGGGGGTGTGATGGAGATAATTCAAGCATCAGATGGCCAGTCTATGAAACTGACCTGACAGCTAGACAGACTTTCCTTTCGTAAGTAGGCAAAACACACTTAGAGCAATGAAAACAGAGGTGAGTTAACTTCTGAACAGAAATACAGAAGCAAAGAGAGATGATTGTGAGGAAGAGAGACTGGAGGGAAAAAGGGGGAGTGGAAATGGTTATTATAATTCATTTCTCTTGGTAATGTTTCCTGTTTCTCAATCCAGCACTGGATTCTTCGGGACTATTTTGGTTTTAAGCAACCTAAACTGAACTCAAACCTGTGTAAATGACAAAAAAAAAAAAAGGAAATTATTGAGATTTAAATAATAAAACTGCCTTCGGGCATGGCTGAGCCCAGGGACCCAGACAATATTCCTCAGTCCTGTCCCTTCCCCATCACTCAGCTCTGCCTTCCTCTGCGCTGGCTCCGCTTTCAGACATGATCTGCTCAGTTCAGGTCAGTAAATTGCTCAGTCGTGTCCAACTCTGCGACCCCATGGACTGCAGCACGCCCGGGTTCTCTCTCTTTCACCATCTCCCAGAGCTTGCTCAAACTCATGTCCATTGAGTCAGTGATGCCATCCAACCATCTCATCCTCTGTCGTCCCCCTCTCCTCCTGCCTTCAGTCTTTCCCAGCATCAGGGTCTTTTCCAGTGAGTCAGTTCTTCACCTCAGGTGGCCAAAGTATTGGGGTTTCAGCTTCAGCATCAGTCCTTCCAATGAATATTCAAGACTGATTTCCTTCAGGATGGACTGGTTGGATCTCCTTGCATTCCCAAGGGACTCTCAGGAGTCTCCTCCAGCACCACAGTTCAGAAGCATGCATTCTTCAGCGCCCATGACCTGCTCGAGGAGTGACAGAACCGGCTGCCCGCAGCGCCAGGCTCAGGAACTGTGGTTGCTGTTGCTGTTTAGTCGTTCAGTCGTGTCCGACTCTTTGCATCCCCGTGGACTGTTGCCCTCCAGGCTCCTCTGTCTATGGAATCCTCCAGGCAAGAATGCTGGAGTGGGTTGCCGTTTCCTAATTCAGGGAATCTTCCCAACCCAGGCATTGAACCTGCATCTCCTGCATTCACAGGCGGGCTATTTACCACTGAACCATCAGGGAAGCCCCCACTATGTCCAAGCTCTTTCCAAACCCTAGGTCGACAGCCTCTCATGCCCACCTGGCAGCTCAGAGGTGCTCAGGAGGGGCACGGCAAAGGCTTCTCCTGAGGTCCAGCAGTGGGCTGGGGCTGGCTTACGGGTGGGCATGGCCCCTTGGCCAGGGGAACATGGCCCATGGGCCTGGGCAGCTGCTCTGGGTGGGCCCCCTGTGAGTGATCAACCACACACATTTCTTAAGCTCAGTCTGCCTGAAGGTCGTTTTCTCAGGCCTGGAAGAAATCAGTGTGTGAAGAAGATTGCCGGAGGCCGAGACCTCGGACGGCTCTCTAGTCAGGTACCATGAGGAAGCCCACGCCACCCGCCACTGGGTGGACACACTCGTGCTTTGAGCATTTGGGGGAGCCTTCAATGGGTTTTAACCTGTGCCTGCAAGCTGCACAGACCCTTAGACGTCACTCAGCACCAGGGCCCTTGCCAGGCCCCGGTCACCCCTAGATGGGCCCTCTCTCCTGCCGTGGCAGTCGGCTTCCTCCTCCCAGGGCTGGTTTGCAGGGCAAGAGCCCTGCCTTTCAGCTCCCCTCTGGCCTCAAGGCCCCTCGAGGACATCCACAGATTCTGTGGTGGAGATCAAACTTCTGTCTGACAGTCCTTTTAGCCAAAGTCCCAGGAAGAATTCTCATCAACTCAGGATCCATCACACACTCCTCCCAGCGAGGTCGGGGTGATGTGCGGTGGCTGTACCCGCGTTACATGCCATCTCTGAAAAGAGGAAACCCCGTCCCACCCGATGAATGCAAACGGAGGAGGAGAAGTCCCCAAATCAAAACCGAGGTGCAGTCACCCAAACTGAAATGAACGTCAGGCAAGGAAAAACCAGCTTCTGTTTTTGCTGCCTTCATCAGTTCAGTTCAGCCGCTCAGTCATGTCCGACTCTTTTCGACCCCATGAACTGCAGCACGCCAGGCCTCCCTGTCCATCACCAACTCCTGGAGTTTACCCAAACTCATGTCCATTGAGTTGGTGATGCCATCCAAACATCTCATCCTCTGTCGTCCTCTTGTTTTCCCGCCCTCAATCTTTCCCAGCATCAGGGTCTTTTCAAATGAATCAGCTCTTTGCATCAGGTGGCCAAAGTATTGGAGTTTCAGCTTCAACATCAGTCCTTCCAATGAACACTCAGGACTGATCACCTTTAGGATGGACTGGTTGGATCTCCTTGCAGTCCAAGGGACTCTCAAGAGTCTTCTCCAACACCACAGTTCAAAAGCATCAATTCTTCTGCACTCAGCTTTCTTTATAGTCTAACTTTCACATCCATACATGACTATTGGAAAAACCATAGCCTTGACTAGACAGACCTTTGTTGGCAAAGTAATATCTCTGCTTTTGAATACACTATCTAGGTTGGTCATAACTTTCCTTCCCAGGAGTAAGCGTCTTTTAATTTCATGGCTGCAGTCACCATCTGCAGTGATTTTGGAGCCCAATAGTTTAGTTACCCTCATGCTGCTGCTGCTGCTGCTGCTGCTAAGTCGCTTCAGTTGTGTCAGACTCTGTATGACCCCATAGACGGCAGCCCACCAGGCTCCTCTGTCCCTGGGATTCTCCAGGCAAGAACACTGGAGTGGGCTGCCATTTCCTTCTCTAATGCATGAAAGTGAAAAGTGAAAAGTTAAAGTGAGGTCGCTCAGTCGTGTCCGACTCTTAGCGACCCCATGAACTGCAGCCTACCAGGCTCCTCCGTCCATGGGATTTTCCAGGCAAGAGTACTGGAGTGGGGTGCCATTGCCTCATAACCTTGCTCAAATCTGTGCCCAGCGTTTCCATCCAGACAGCATCTGTCCATCCTTTGGCCATTAGTTCAAATGACATTTCCTTGAGGAAACCTTTCCCATCCATCCGAAGCTGGACTGGGATGGATTGAGATTGGATCCCAACCTGAGTGTGCGTTCCTGGCAGAGCTTGTCCGCCTGGGCTTGTGTGGTTATTTGACAGAAGCCTGTCTCCCACCCTCCATCAGGACCTAGGGGTCTGTGACCCGTCTTGTTCCCCATACTGTCTCCAGGATTCAGGACAGTGCCTGGCAAGTAGGAGGAATTCAATAGACACTGAAGTACGGGTGGAGGTCATAGCATGGGACTGGTGACCAGTGATGGGGGAGGATGGAGCAGTCAAGGAAGATATCAGGATCCCATGCTTGTGGGTGAGAATGAGGGAAAGAGGCAGGGGCAGTTAGGGTCACCTTTAGGAGACCCCACAGTGGACGACAGGCTTGCGTGCGTGCTAAGTCTTGTCCAACTCTTTGTGACCCCGGGGACTGTAGCCCGCCAGGCTCCTCTGTCCACGGGATTCTCCAGGCAAGATTACTGGAGTGGGGTCGCCATGCCCTCCTCCAGGGGATCTGCCCCACCCAGGGATGGAACCTGCATCTTCTGCGGCTCCAGCATTGCAGGCGGATTCTTTGCCACCGAGCCGCCTGGGAAGCCCATGGCGGATGGGGGTGGGGGTCAATGCGGGGTGGGGGATGGCAAGTCTATTGGCCAATGCCAGCCCTGGGGCCAGAGAGAGGAGGCCAAGAGTAGGCTAGAGGGAGGGTCCTTCCTGTGAGTCCTTGGGGAACCTGGAGGGAAGGGCAGTCGCAGCCCCAATACCAGGAGTCTTTGTGCAAGGGGTCAGGGGTCAAGGGGAAGGGAGGGAGGCCCCAGGCACGGGGTGAGCATTGACTGGGAAAGAGGTGTCTCTGGGCAGGGCCTCTCAAACCCCAAGCCCTGGAAGGAGGGTGGGTATCTGGGGGGTGGGGGTGGGGCGCGCTCAGCTCCCATTCCCGGGGGATGCTGCAGGCTGTGTTTCCATTCTTAATCATCTGTGTATCCATCTGTCCATCCACACCCTGAGCCAGTTGCGTCTCCACCACCACCAACACCCCACTCCCGGCAGCAGACAGGGAGTCCTCCCCAAGCCGCACCTCCCTGCCACGTGCACGCATCCAGCCTGGGCCTCAGGGCCTCGGGGCTCCAGCTCAAAAACTTCCCAGCGTTAGCGGGGGACAGGGGCTGCCCCTGGGAGGAGAGCAGAGAGCGGGCAGGGGCGCACCCTCCATCCACCCCTCAAGGGGGCCTGGCGACCTACGGGGAGAGAAGGAGATAGAGAAGAGAGACAGAAGCGGATCGGCAGGGCTGGGAGGAGAAAAGCCCCGAGGGAAATCCTTGTGGCAAAGGACTGGGACAGAGACCCAGACAGCCGGGCCGAAGCAGGAAAGAAGCCACCAGACTGAAGGCGAAGGAAGAAGGAGCGTGAGAAGAAAAGGAGAGGACGAGGGGCGGCACGGGCGGGAGACAGCGGAGGTGGGGCGAGAGGAACGGGAAGCGGGAAAAGG